>NW_024121987.1:4276935-4471313 GCF_016745375.1 Pimephales promelas
CGAAATGGTTTTTATTCTATTTATCATTATAAATAAAAAACAAACTTGCGCATAACGTACTCTGTTACTAGCGTAACCTCGGTTCTCTCTATAAGAGGAATGAGTTCTGCGTAATATCTTATTCTAGGGGAAAACCTCTTTTCCATGATATATTGAAGCCAAAAATTATCCTTAAAATTGAACTAACGTAAAATGCGTTGCGGCAGCATGCAGATATAGGCTTGTGTGCCTATTGGCTGTCCTGTGGCAACTGCAGCAGCCTATTGAGAGGCCCTTCATGACATCAGATCCAATGGGGATGCTTCGCGCCTACTACGTCACATTCCGCCAAAACGGGCGTGGCCTGGGCCTATAAATACAGCTCAATGGGCTGATATAATCTGGTTTTTCATCGCTGAAACGAACCAGAGCGTGTTGCAGGCACGGCAAGATATAAAACCTTATAAATGTAGACAGGGAGGCCCAGTCTGCCACCATACAGACATCCTGCAAGGTAATCCCGCTAGACCAAGCCCACGACGAGGGCATGCCTCTTGTGGAGTGCGCGCCTCTTGTGGAGTGCACTCTGACACCCAAAGGTCATTGCAAGCCTTTAGAAGTGTAGGCAAGCACTATGGCATCAACTATCCACCTGGATAGGCTCTGTTTCGATGCGGCTAGTCTCTTAGCACGCCTTAACAAAAACGAAGAGCTGCTCAGTCTGTCTGAAAACAGACGAGTGAGACACATATGGCCCTATCTTGCACCCGGCGCAAATGTCTTTATACACAAACGCATGTCTCATTCCTATTTTGCACACGCGCGAAGCGGGATTTTCCCCTCCACAGATGCACGTCGGTAAACTAGGGAATGAACTTGCGCTCCCTGGGCGGATCGGCGTGTTTTGGCGCAAACATTCCCTGGTGCTATTTTACACTTCTAGAAAACAATTGCGCCACTGACCAGAAAAAAACCTGGTCTAAAGTCAGTGGCGCATTGTGCGTTGTTCATAATGCTATTTTAAGCACGCATGCTTGGCCATAATGTAGCGGGTACACAACGAGCATACACTGATTCTCTCATCAACACAGATGCAGTAGTTTTTATTTTTGCAAATCATACATTATAACAAGGAAAAATATTAACACATGAGGGAAATCATTGTGGTTTACATGAAGATGAAAAAACCTAATTACCCATTTTTTAAGGCTAATTGTAGTACTGAAGGATCAGATCTGTTTGTCCAATAGTGGAAAGCAACATACGTATATAATGTTTAACTCTTTCCCCGCCAAACACGGAATTTTCCGTGTTTAATGAAAAAACGCATCTGCGCCAAACACGGAATTTTCCGGGTATCCCTGTTTAAGGTGGTATACGGTAAGGAAGACCCGCGCGCATGTCCTGAATGATTGCGCAACACTTTGATCACAGAAACAGATCGCAATCATCTCAAACAGTGGAGTAGTGAGAATGTATCAGACAGACAATGCAGAGGTATATGGCTGAAGTACTGTGGACTCGGAGTCCGATCACTCTTTATTTGATAATTCTGAATCTGATCGGGACGAAGTAGTCAGTGAGAGAGATGCACATGTTGTCACAGAAAGTTCTAGCCATGGACGTGCCGCAGATAGATCGTATAATATTATGACACTATAATATGTATGTGTGTGTGCAGGCATTTATGTGTGGCTGTCTAAATATGAAGGTGTAATTGTCAAATTATTTCTCTCTTTGTGCACATTTACCACATTGTAATATGTATTTGTGTGTGTGTGTGTGTGTGTGTGTGTGTGTGTGTGTGTGTGTGTGTGTGTGTGTGTCTAGGCCTGTTTATTGTAATTCCAATTATTCATTATTCACAGGTAGAACACAGAGAGGCAGAGGCAGAAGTTTTATTGCAAAAGTTACATTTCCCTTACATCCTGGGAAATTTGATATATTTTACATTTATTTTATGTTTTTAATTTATTTTGGAAAGTTTTATATATGAAGGTAACAACATTTGAATGTATTCTGCTTTTAAATGCACTTGTTTGATAAAAATACCTTTTTCTCAGTTTTTTGTCCAAAATGTTGTGTTTTTGACAAAACCTACCTCTGTTCAAGAGGCAATAAAAAAAGAACAGATGAAGATAAAATAAAAACGTTTTTTTTGCCTAAAAGCAGAGGCTCAGATCTTTATTTTTATATATATCATCTTCATATATTCATGGAAGAAAATATTCAGCGGGGGCATTCAAATTTAGCGAAAATCGTCAAAAACCCTGGCGGTGGCTGGCAACTTTTTTTTAAAACGCTGGCGGGGAAAGAGTTAACCGACGCTGATGTGTGAGGGTTTCTCCCATCCCCATACAACGTCACCTCTCTGTCTTTCACTGTCCTGACGAGAGCGTCGGTCTCATCGGCTGTGAACGCTCCTGGCACGTACTGTCACGGGGTATGGTGCAGGAGAACAGGAGTGCAGACGGAAGGAATAGGAGGAGTCCAGAGATTCACACGGAAGGTAACATTTAATTCAGGATACAGGCAAGGATGCAGGATAACGAATCGGTTACCTAACGTAACCTCGGTTCTCTCTAGATGAGGGAACGAGTATTGCGTAAGCTAGCTTACGCTACGGGAAAGATTCATCTTTGCTGAGAAGTTGAAGCCAAAAAATTATTCCATAATTTTGTAATCATTGTCAACGCAGTCTCCTCTGAGGCAGACCATGAGCGGGCTAGCTAGCGGCTCATTGGTTCGCTCAGAGAGAATGCACGAACCTATGGGAGAGCGGCGCTGAGTCCGCGGCCAATGAGCGGACGGCGCTCGCTCACTGCGTCACAGCCCGCCAAAAGGGGCGTGGCTACAGTGTATAAAGGTCGCTCTCCCAGCTCGTTCGTTGATTCTGTAGCATGAAGCGAAACGCTAGTGGCGCAAGCACGGCCGGGAACGCAATACTCGTTCCCTCATCTAGAGAGAACCGAGGTTACGTTAGGTAACCGATTCGTTCTCTTACGAGAGGTTCTCTCGTATTGCGTAAGCTAGCTTACGCTACGGGAACACCTGGTCAACGCCGTGCGCGCTAAGTAACCACTAAGCATCCCAGGGGAAACACCGGGGGAATCTAAAGTGGATGAAGATAATACGGCGGCCAGCATAGCGGCCGTTATCATCTAGTGCAAAACGCCCAAGGCGGCCGGCGAAGGCGGGCCGTGATGTGTAGGCTAATGCATAAGCACATAGGGGAACACAAGGGGTGAGCCGGTTGTGATGGAACTCCCGATAGTGCGGCTTCTATAGGAGGGCTGTGAGTACTAGACCGCCAGAATTTTAGCCTGTAAGGCTGGAACTTCCAAGTTATAAAACCTGACAAAAGTGGAGGGGGAGGCCCATCCCGCAGCCACACAATGTCATGGATGGAAATCCCGCAGGACCATGCCCACGACGAGGCCATGCCTCTGGTGGAATGAGCCCTGATGCCCAGAGGGCGAGGCAGGTCTTTAGCGGCATAAGCAGAGGCAATCGCGTCTACTATCCACCTGGCTAGGGTCTGTTTCGAGGCGGCTAGTCCCTTGGTGCGGCCACCGAACGACACAACAGCTGCTCCGAGCGTCTGAACGCGGCAACGCGTGTAGTGTGCACTCTGATAGCCCGAACCGGGCAGAGGCGGTCAGCGTCTCGTTCGCTATCGGATGCAGGCAGCGCCGATAGAGAGATCACTTGCGCCCTGAAAGGGGTACCAATCGCTTTTGGAACATAACCGTGTCTAGGCTTTAGAATGACTATGGAGTCACTCGGTCCAAACTCTAGGCACGCGGCGCTCGAAGACAGCGCGTGAATGTCCCCCACACGTTTTACTGAAGCGAGAGCCGTCAGAAGAACGGTTTTTGACGAGAGGTATTTTAGTTCCACGGACTCAAGTGGTTCAAACGGTGGGGCTTTCAGAGCTTCTAGAACTATAGAAAGATCCCAGACCGGCACCGTAGGGGGCGAGGGGGGTTCATCCTTCTGGCTCCCCTGAGGAAGCGGATGATTAGCTCGTCTTTGCCCAGAGACTGGGCGCGCCGGGGTTCAACGAACGCCGCGACGGCTGCCACGTAAACCTTAAGAGTGGATGGGGACCTGCCTTTATCCAGCATCTCCTGAAGGAACACTAGCAAAGACGAAACCTCGCACGTCCGTGGGTCCAAATTCTTGTCGGTGCACCATTTGGAGAACACAGACCCTTTTGCAGCATAGAGCTTTCTGGTAGAATCCGCTCTGGCGTGTTTGATCGTGTTCAAAACCCCTTCTGGCAATTCGACGCGTAGTCGTTGGTCACCCATGCATGAAGCGCCCAGCGCTGTGGATGGGGATGCCAGATCGAGCCGCGGGCTTGAGTGAGGAGATCTGCTCTGATTGGAATGGGCCACGGGGCTGTCTGTGACAGCCGCGTTAGCTCCGGGAACCAATCTGATTCTCCCAGCGCGGGGCTATGAGGAGCACCGAGTGGCGTGAGTCCCTGATTCTCTGAATGACCTGCGGTAGCAGAGAAATCGGGGGAAAAGCATAGAGCGGGCGGCGGGGCCAATCCTGGGCTAGCGCGTCCTCGCTCTTTGAAAAGAATATTGGGCAGTGAGCGTTCTCTTCTGAAGCGAAAAGATCTATCTCCGCTCTGCCGAATAGGCGCCACAGTGTTTGGACTGTTTGAGTGTGCAGGGACCATTCTCCGGGGGAGACCAGGTTCCTGGACAGGCTGTCTGGACCGTCGCTCAGATGGCCCGGCACGTGCGTCGCTCTGAGCGAGAGCAGGTGACTCTGGGACCACAATAGGATGCGGCGTGTCAGATGAAAGAGATTCTTGGATCTGACGCCGCCCTGACGGTTGATGTATGATACCACGGCCATATTGTCGGAGCGAATCAGGACGTGGTGACCGTTTATGCGCGGGAGGAAGCATAGCAGCGCGTTCTCGACCGCGATCATATACAGACAGTTTATGTGTAGGGAACTCTCGTGGCTCGACCACTGGCCGGCGGCCGGTGAGCCCTCGCAAACCGCTCCCCAACCCGAGTTGGATGCGTCTGTCGAGATAACTTTCCGGCGAGAGAAGGTTCCCATGGTAACGCCCCTCTGAAACCACTCGCTTACTGCCCATGGCTGCAGTGCAGTGATACGTGTCTGAGTAATCCTGATCATCTGGCGGCCCGTCGTCCACTCGTGGTGGGATACGCGGCTCTATAACCAGAGTTGAAGGGGGCGCATGTGCAGAAGACCCAGCTGTAGCACAGCGGAGGCTGAAGCCATATGACCCAGCATCCTCTGAAGCGATTTCAGGGATGTATGGGTACCCATCTGAACGAGGCGGCTAGGCGCTGAACACGGCGCGCGCGCTGTGTGGATAAGCGAGCCGTCATAGTGATAGAGTTCAAATCTATTCCAAGGAACGAAATAGTTTGACTGGGCTGGAGAGAGCTCTTTGTCCAGTTGACAGAGAGTCCCAGCGCTTCCAGATGGTTGAGGAGAACTGTGCGGTGCGACAGCAGCTCCGTCTGGGAATCTGCTAGCATCAGCCAGTCGTCCAGATAATTCAGTATGCGCAGCCCCTGACTTCGCAGGGGGGCGAGCGCTGTATCCATGCACTTCGTGAACGTACGGGGTGCTAAGGATAGCCGAACGGGAGAACGGCATACTGGTAAACTTGGCCCTCGAAGGCGAAACGTAGGAATGGCCTGTGATGAGGGTTTATCTGGATCTGAAAATAGGTGTCTTTCAGGTCTAGAGAGATGAACCAGTCCCCCTGGCGGACGTGCGCGAGGAGTTTCCTGACTGTGAGCATTTTGAACGGTCTCTTCATGAGCGCTTTGTTCAAAGCCCTGAGATCTAAGATCGGCCTGAGGCCGCCGTCTTTCTTGGGAACCAGAAAATAACGGCCGTAAAACCCCGACTCGGTCATAGATGGTGGGACTCTCTCTATAGCGCCCTTCTGCAGTAGCTTGGCTATTTCTAAGCGAAGCGTGTTCATAGCGGGCGGCTGACAGTGGATTCGAGCCGCACGCGCGAGCGTGGCGGGCGGCGACGAAACTGTAATCGATAACCATTCTTTTATTATGCTTAAACCCACGGGGAGATGCCAGGGATGGCTTCCCACGCTTCGTAAGCGGTTGAATGGCGATTTTGCCCTGATAGCTGCACATCGCGGGCTGGACACTGTGTGTGGGCACGCTCATAATGTGGGTGGCAACGGGACTTACACTCAGAGAGGAGTTTTATGGGCCGTGTGACAGAGCGGGCAGAGGGGGGACACGCGCACGGGCTCGTGGGCGTGCTTATGTTCTCTGCTGCTGGAGCGGAAAGTGCACGCTCCGTGAGAATGGGCTCTGTGAGAGACCCTGGGCATAAGGTGCTTGAGTGTGTATGTGAGCACATGCTTGTGGGCACATTTATTACACTTGAGGCTTTTATGCTCTTTTGTGAACTCTCTGGATAGCCGTGAAAACGGCTTTTAGACGCTCGCAAGCGGGCAGGGAAACCGGCTTGTTTGTGGCGGTAAACACTACTGCAGTCAGCGGTGAGACGGGGACTAACAGTGGGCGAGGCTTTTACGGTGATCCGGCCGCAGCGGGAGAAGCCGTCCTTTTCTCAGCTGTGCTAGGCAGACTTCTGTTGATCGGGCTTCAGCGCGATCTTGGGTCGAGGCCCCCTGGGAGGAGGCTGTCTGCGGCGGCTATCTGAGCGAGAGCGAGGGCGGCCGCCCTGTCTACGCTGGGGCTGCTGAGCTTGCTGAGGCGGGCGCTGCTGTGGGGTTCTGGCAGGAGGCTCGTGAGAGCGGCCTGTCGAAGAACTAGAGCGGCGGGGCAAGAACAGATTCATGGACTGAGTCGCTTTCTGAACCTCGGAGAAGCGGTCAACGATGCCCGTGACGGCAGATCCGAAGAGCCCGGTGGGAGAAATAGGCGCGTTGAGGAACAGGGCGCGTTCTGAATCTCCCATATCGGTGAGCGTGAGCCACAAGTGTCTTTCAGTGACAACGAGGGCGGCCATGCATTTTCCCAGGGCTTGTGCGGCGGCTTTAGTGGCGCGAAGGGAAAGATCCGTCGCGCTTCTCAGATCCGAAAGGATGGGCGGGTTCCTACCGCTGTTCGCCATCTCGCACAAGATGTCGCTCTGGAGCGCCTGGATGGAATGCAGCGCTGAGGCGGCCTGTTCGGCGGCGGCAAAGGCGCGGGCAGCATGGCAGTATAACCCATCTCGGCGGCTCCGTCCACTGAGCGAAGCGGACCCCTCGGAGCGGATACGAGCCGAAAGAGGGGCATTCCAGGATTTAGTGAGCTCGTAGTGAAGCTCAGGCAGGAATGGTGCAGCCCGGCTGCAGGCGGGGGTCGAGCGCCGGTTCGGTGGTTGCTCGGGGGGAGGAGACCACTCGAGACCCAGGCGGTTGAAGGCCTGCGAAGGGAGGCGCGATAGATCCTCCTCGATGCCGGCGCGGGTCCCCGCAGACTCTCTCGTCGATGAGCCGATCGACGACCAATCCTCGCTGTCAGAAGGGTGCAGCGAACAAGAGTCCTTCTCATCCGCGGTGTCGTCGGAGGCGACAGAGCGGCCATACGGCGGCAACTGTAAGTCCGGCAGGGGCGGAGAGGGAGAGCGGTCGGTGGGCGGCGGCGGCGGCCCACATGGATCCGCAGGGGGCTCCGGCGGCCTCTGGGAGCGGCGTTTCTTCTTCCGCGGCGAAGTGAGAGGCGGCGCGGGAGCGGTTCTGACTGCCTGTAGTCGAGCCCGCAGGGAAGACGGAGGCAGGTCCTCGCAGTGGTCGCATCCTCCGTTGGCGAGCTC
The DNA here is from genome assembly GCF_016745375.1 of Pimephales promelas. The sequence goes on from NW_024121987.1 coordinate 4,284,718, forward strand.
TGCGTGTTCCACTCCGAAACAGAGAACGCAGAAGCGGTCTCCTTCCTCGAGTGAAGAGCGGCATGAGCCGCAGGAAATTCGAGGCATCTTGAAAAAGACGCTCGGCTCTTTTAGGAATATGGAATAGTAAAAAGGATACGCGTCGGATGGCGCTAGCTTGCTGGGCGGCTGAAGGTGGCAGACGGCCGGCTTCCTCAGACTCCGGAGCTCGCTAGACGGTGCCTTCTCAACGACGGCGGCTTCTTCCCAGGACAGCGGATGCGTGTAGCTCGCTGAATGAACAAGAATCGACGAACGAGCTGGGAGAGCGACCTTTATACACTGTAGCCACGCCCCTTTTGGCGGGCTGTGACGCAGTGAGCGAGCGCCGTCCGCTCATTGGCCGCGGACTCAGCGCCGCTCTCCCATAGGTTCGTGCATTCTCTCTGAGCGAACCAATGAGCCGCTAGCTAGCCCGCTCATGGTCTGCCTCAGAGGAGACTGCGTTGACAATGATTACAAAATTATGGAATAATTTTTTGGCTTCAACTTCTCAGCAAAGATGAATCTTTCCCGTAGCGTAAGCTAGCTTACGCAATACGAGAGAACCTCTCGTAAGAGAACACGGGGTAACATTCGACATCGACCGACAACCATTGAGTAAAACAGAGGGAACTAAATACACAGAATAATCAAACATAATGGGGTGAGAACAGGTGAAACAGATGACGATGACGAGGAACAGGTGGCTGATGAGGGAGTGAACACGGGATAGGGTGACGAGAGGATCCTGGGAAGTGTAGTGCTGAAGACAAGACAGACTGGTGCAGACGGAGGACTGTGACAGAACTCCCCCCTCCCGGGAGGCGTGACCTCACGCCGCGGAACAGAGGAAGGAGGGGGGACGAACTGAGGGCTGAGAGGGGTGTGGCCAGGGTGGAGCAGGCTGAGGGCGTGGCCAGGGCGGAGCAGGCTGAGGGCGTGGCCAGGGCAGAGCAGGCTGAGGGCGTGGCCAGGGCGGAGCAGGCTGAGGGCGTGGCCAGGGCGGAGCAGGCTGAGGGCGTGGCCAGGGCGGATCAGGCTGAGGGCGTGGCCAGGGCGGAGCAGGCTGAGGGCGTGGCCAGGGCGGAACAGGCTGAGGGCGTGGCCAGGGCGGAGCAGGCTGATGGCGTGGCCAGGGCGAAGCAGGCTGAGGACGAGACCAGGGCGAAGCAGGCTGAGGGCGTGGCCAGGGCGGAGCAGGCTGAGGGCGAGACCAGGGCGAAGCAGACTGAGGGCGTGGCCAGGGCGGAGCAGGCTGAGGGCGTGGCCAGGGCGGAGCAGGCTGAGCGGTCTCTGGCGCTGGCTGGACGGTCTCTGGGGCTGGGCTGGTCGGGCCCAGCGAAGAAGAGAGCTCGGGCTCGGAGGAACTGGACGGAACCAGCAGTGAAGAGCGTTCAGTCTCTGGAGGACTGGACGGAACCAGCAGTGAAGAGCGTTCAGTCTCTGGAGGGCTGGACGGAACCAGCAGTGATGAGCATACAGTCTCTGGGTGGCTGGACGGAACCAGCAGTGAAGAGCATACAGTCTCTGGAGGGCTGGACGGAACCAGCAGTGAAGAGCATACAGTCTCTGGAGGGCTGGACGGAACCAGCAGTGAAGAGCATTCAGTCTCTGGATGGCTGGACGGAACCAGTAGTGAAGAGCATACAGTCTCTGGAGGGCTGGACGGAACCAGCAGTGAAGAGCATTCAGTCTCTGGAGGGCTGGATGGAACCAGCAGTGAAGAGCATTCAGTCTCTGGATGGCTGGACGGAACCAGCAGTGAAGAGCGTTCAGTCTCTGGATGGCTGGACGGAACCAGCAGTGATGAGCATACAGTCTCTGGAGAGCTGGACGGAACCAGCAGTGAAGAGCATTCAGTCTCTGGAGGGCTGGACGGAACCAGCGGTGAAGAGCATTCAGTCTCTGGAGGGCTGGACGGAACCAGCAGTGAAGAGCATTCATTCTCTGGAGGGCTGGACGGAACCAGCAGTGAAGAGCATACAGTCTTTAGAGGGCTGGACGGAACCAGCAGCGAAGAGCATACTGTCTCTGGAGGGCTGGACGGAACCAGCAGTGAAGAGCATTCATTCTCTGGAGAGTGGGACGGAACCAGCAGTGAAGAGCATTCATTCTCTGGTGAGTGGGACGGAACCAGCAGTGAAGAGCATTCATTCTCTGGTGAGTGGGACGGAACCAGCAGTGAAGAGCATTCATTCTCTGGCGGGCTGGACGGAACCAGCAGGGAAGAGCATTCAGTCTCTGGAGGGCTGGGCGGAACCAGCAGTGAAGAGCATTCATTCTCTGGTGAGTGGGACGGAACCAGCAGTGAAGAGCATTCATTCTCTGGTGAGTGGGACGGAACCAGCAGTGAAGAGCATTCATTCTCTGGAGGACTGGACGGAACCAGCAGTGAAGAGCATACTGTCTCTGGAGGGCTGGACGGAACCAGCAGTGAAGAGCATTCATTCTCTGGTGAGTGGGACGGAACCAGCAGTGAAGAGCATGCATTCTCTGGTGAGCTGGACGGAACCGGCAGTGAAGGGCATTCAGTCTCTGGTGGGCTGGACGGAACCAGCAGTGAAGAGCATTCATTCTCTGGTGATCTGGACGGAACCAGCAGTGAAGAGCATTCATTCTCTGGAGGGCTGGACGGAACCAGCAGTGAAGAGCATACAGTCTTTAGAGGGCTGGACGGAACCAGCAGTGAAGAGCATACTGTCTCTGGAGGGCTGGACGGAACCAGCAGTGAAGAGCATTCATTCTCTGGTGAGTGGGACGGAACCAGCAGTGAAGAGCATGCATTCTCTGGTGAGCTGGACGGAACCAGCAGTGAAGGGCATTCAGTCTCTGGTGGGCTGGACGGAACCAGCAGTGAAGAGCATTCATTCTCTGGTGATCTGGACGGAACCAGCAGTGAAGAGCATTTTGTCTCTGGAGGACTGGACGGAACCAGCAGTGAAGAGCATACTGTCTCTGGAGGGCTGGACGGAACCAGCAGTGAAGAGCATTCAGTCTCTGGAGGGCTGGACGGAACCAGCAGTGAAGAGCGTTCAGTCTCTGGATGGCTGGACGGAACCAGCAGTGAAGAGCATTCATTCTCTGGTGATCTGGACGGAACCAGCAGTGAAGAGCATTCATTCTCTGGTGAGCTGGACGGAACCAGCAGTGAAGAGCATTCAGTCTCTGGTGAGCTGGACGGAACCAGCAGTGAAGAGCATTCAGTCTCTGGTGGGCTGGACGGAACCAGCAGTGAAGAGCATTCATTCTCTGGTGAGCTGGACGGAACCAGCAGTGAAGAGCATTCATTCTCTGGTGAGCTGGACGGAACCAGCGGTGAAGAGCATTCAATCTCTGGAGAGCTGGACGGAACCAGCGGTGAAGAGCATTCAATCTCTGGAGAGCTGGACGGAACCAGCGGTGAAGAGCATTCAATCTCTGGAGAGCTGGACGGAACCAGCGGTGAAGAGCATTCATTCTCTGGTGAGCTGGACGGAACCAGCAGTGAAGAGCATTCATTCTCTGGTGAGCTGGACGGAACCAGCGGTGAAGAGCATTCAATCTCTGGAGAGCTGGACGGAACCAGCGGTGAAGAGCATTCAATCTCTGGAGAGCTGGACGGAACCAGCGGTGAAGAGCATTCAATCTCTGGAGAGCTGGACGGAACCAGCGGTGAAGAGCATTCAATCTCTGGAGAGCTGGACGGAACCAGCGGTGAAGAGCATTCAATCTCTGGAGAGCTGGACGGAACCAGCGGTGAAGAGCATTCAATCTCTGGAGAGCTGGACGGAACCAGCGGTGAAGAGCATTCAATCTCTGGAGAGCTGGACGGGACCAGCGGCGAAGAGCATTCAGACTCTGGAGAGCTGGACGGAACCAGCGGTGAAGAGCATTCAATCTCTGGAGAGCTGGACGGGACCAGCGGCGAAGAGCATTCAGACTCTGGAGAGCTGGACGTGGAGAGCTGGACGGAACCAGCGGTGAAGAACATTCAATCTCTGGAGAGCTGGACGGAACCAGCGGTGAAGAGCATTCAATCTCTGGAGAGCTGGACGGAACCAGCGGGGAAGAGCATTCAGTCTCTGGAGAGCTGGACGGAGCCAGCGGTGAAGACTCGGGCTCGGCAGGGCTGACTGTGAGCGCAGGCTCGGCAGGGCTGACGGTGCGCGCAGGCTCGGCAGGACTGACGGTGCGCGCAGGCTCGGCAGGGCTGACGGTGAGCGCAGGCTCGGCAGGGCTGACGGTGAGCGCAGGCTTTCTGGGGACAAGTATCCAACGGGGCCGGCGGATCGGGGGTAGAATCCCCTGGAAGCTCCCGGCGTCCATGTTGCTTTAGGTGGTCGGTCGATCTGTCACGGGGTATGGTGCAGGAGAACAGGAGTGCAGACGGAAGGAATAGGAGGAGTCCAGAGATTCACACGGAAGGTAACATTTAATTCAGGATACAGGCAAGGATACAGGATAACACGGGGTAACATTCGACATCGACCGACAACCATTGAGTAAAACAGAGGGAACTAAATACACAGAATAATCAAACATAATGGGGTGAGAACAGGTGAAACAGATGACGATGACGAGGAACAGGTGGCTGATGAGGGAGTGAACACGGGATAGGGTGACGAGAGGATCCTGGGAAGTGTAGTGCTGAAGACAAGACAGACTGGTGCAGACGGAGGACTGTGACACGTACCTGGTAAACCCGCCGTTATAATAACAATCCGTCATGCAACATGCGCACCTGATCTTAAAGGGTATGTTGGATGGCGCTCTGATTGATTCATTTCACGTTACGCCCAAACCACACCTATGAATAATGAAGCTACTTCAGACCAACCCCTTTTAGAATTGCGCCAGGCGCAAGAGGCATTTATCCCGCCGGGAAAATAGCAACAGCGCCGGGACCCGCCTACAAAGTTACTTTACTGGCGTTTCAAATCATTAAAATAGGGCTCATAAGCTCTTAAATCTCCAGACAGACAGGACGGTCATGAATGGTGTGTTGAGAGATTTAGGCACGTACCTGTGTCTTGGTTTGAGTATGACTTTTGAGTTATTTGTCCCAAATTCCATACACGTCACGCTTACAGAGAGCGCTTGTAAATTCCCGATGTGCTTCACTGAAACAAGAGCCATAAAAAACACTGTCTTAAACAACAAATGTTTCATGTCTGATAAATGGATTGGCTTGAACAGGGCACCTTTCATGGCTTCCAAAACTGTCGAAAGGTCCCACATGGGGACTGAAGGGGGTCTGGGAGGATTCAGCCTCTTAGCTCCCTTAAGGAAGCGGGTGACAAGATTGTTCTTCCCCAGTGACTGGCCAGTCGCTGGCTGAGTAAATGCTGCCATGGCCGCCACATAAACCTTGAGCGTGGATGGGGTTCTGCCCTTATCCAGTAGCTCTTGAAAGAAGGAAAGAATGCAGACGCATGCGAAGCAGACTCAACTGGAGTACTGATGATGCTGAGGCCATGAGACCCAGCATTTTCTGAAACCTTTTGAGCTGGACTATAGTGCCGCAGCAGAAGGATTTTGTGATGCGCTGAATATTCAGTCTGCGCTCTGGCGGCAGTCGTGTTGTCATAGACAACGAGTCCAGTTCTGTGCTCAGAAAAGATATTCTCCCACTGGGAGACAAGGCAAACTTTTCGCCCAATTGACTTTGAGATCTAGATTCTTGAGATGCTTAAATAATATGCTCCTGTGTTCTATGAGCTCTGAGTGTGATCGACCTAGAATCAACCAATCGTCCAAGTAGTTAAAAACTCACATGCCCCCAAGTTTCAAGGGTGCAAAAGCTGTGTCCATGCACATTGTAAATGTACAGTACATGCCAAACAGTAGGACTGGCCCTGTACAAATGTACATACCTGGCGCTCGAAGGCGAATCTCAAGAATCGCCTGTGACATGACGCTATTTGTATTTGAAAATATGCGTCCTTCAGATCTATTGACAAACCAGTCCTCTTGGCAAATCTGTGCTTGGATTTTCCTGGTTGTGAGCATTCTGAACTGGCATTTCACAAGCACTTTGTTCAGCAGCCTTAAATCTAAAATGGGTCTGAGACCCCCATCTTTTTTCGGTACCAGAAAATTTCTGCTGAATAGACCCCCTTCACTCTGTGCCTGAGATAAAAGCTCTATGGCCCCTTTTCTCAATAGTTTTGCTATTTCGGCTGGAAGTAGATGAGCTACTTCTAATTTTACTATAGTTTCAACCTACCGCCACATAACAGAAAATTAAATTCTTTATGTTATTTATCTGGGTCGCCGTGAAAATGGCATTTGTGTGCAGGCAAGCACACAGCAATGGTACCAGCTTGTTTACTGCAAAATACACAGAAACAGTCGCATTTTCTGGAACTGAACAAGCGAAAAGTTCCAGTGGAAGTCTGGCCACAGTTAGAATTAAACACTGTCGTTTTCCTAGGCTTAAAGTAGGCGGAGGCTCTGGCTGGAAGCTTTGAGCAGACGGCTGTTTTGGGCAACCTGATACGAAGCTAGAGGGCTTCGGTAAAAAGTGCTTCATAGCCTGTGACGTCTTCTGAACCTCAGCAAATCTATCCGCAAAATCTTTGATGGATGATCCAAAGAGGCCAGCTGGGGAGATGGGTGCATCGAGGAATGCGGAGCGCTCCGAGTCCGGCATCTCAGATAACGTCAGCCATAAGTGTCTCTCAGCAATTGTGAGAGAAAACATGTTCCGCCCAATGGCCTGTGCAGCAGATTTCGCACCTCAGAGAGCCAGGTACGTAACGCTCCTCAAATCCGGCAAGCTGACAGCTTCCGGTCCTTCCTCATCCAGTTTTCGGAGAAGGTCGGCTTGGAAGATCTGCGGTACAGCCATCAAGTGCAATGCCAATACAGCCTGCCCACCGGTGGTAAGCTTTTTTTTTACGGCCTTTACAAGTTCTTCAACTGGAGGAAGGGAGAGGTATTCTCTCTCTTCAGCACCGTCCACCACGGAGAATTCTGCTGAGACAGAGGTACACACTCTGGCTGAGAAGGTGGCGTTAAAAGACTTCGCCAAGAAGACGGTGGATCACTGTCCCATTGCAGGAAACATCTATCCAGCCGGTTGTGTGCGGCGCCGCCCACTCTGTGTAAGCAGACGCATCAGCTTGGATTCGATGCTGGCCCGTTTCCCTGATGACACACGGGCTGGGGGGGAGGTCCACAGAGCTCGCCCAATCCTCACTGTCTGACGCCATGATAGAGCAGCTGGCCTCCTCTACAGATGCAACTATCTCGTCGTTATCAATGGCGAAAGCGGAGGTGGACGTTGTTTGTCGGTGAGCGCCTCGAGTGAAGCTGGTGGGCGAACCGGCGAGGTTTCGCAGGCTGGACCCGCTGACTATGGTTGTGTGAGTCGCGGCTGCGAAAAGTGTATCAGGTATGGCGGCTGAAGGCGGTGAGATGAAGGCCAGCAGCTTCAGATGCAAAGGCTCATCCCGAAGAAGTCTTTTTCTCAGATGGCTTCTTCACTCCGGATCCAGCGATGCGTGAGCTTTGCAGAAGAGACGAAAAATCTGATTATATCCACCCATTGAGCTGTATTTATAGGCACAGGCCACATCCGTTTTGTCAGCACAAACGTCAGGCCATGCCCGTTTCGAAGGGCCTCCCTCGATAGGCTGCTGCAGTTGCCGCAAGACAGCCAATAGGCATGCAAGCCATCTTGCCTATGTCTGCATGCTGATGCAACGTGTTTTACATTAATTCAAAATTAAGGACAATTTTTGGCTGCAATATATCGTGGAAAAGAGGTTTTCCTCTAGCGTAATATATTACACAGTATGAGACAGTGTTTCCCAACCCTGTTCCTGGCGGCACACCAACACTGCGTGTTTTCTTTGTCTCCCTAATCAAACACACCCGATTCAACCCATCAGCTCATTAACCCACCTGATTATGAGCTGATGGGTTGAATCAGGTGTGTTTGATAAGGGAGACAAAGAATACACGCAGTGTTGGTGTGCCGCCAGGAACAGGGTTGGGAAACACTGGTATGAGAGAACCTCTCGTAAGAGAACTAACCTGTTCTTGTATTTGACAGCAGACTCGTTCTCGAGGTCGTAGGGGTGAGAGACCTCTGACTCCCACATGGCGTAATTCTCTGGATAGCCTTTTCACACGTAAAGGCAGCCTCATTCTGTTGGATGGAAACAATGCTGTGGAAATTTACAAAGTAACTCAAGATACAGGACCTGCATGTTGATTCACACCATTCATTTGACAAGTACCAAGTGAACAAAATAAGTCTTTTTTGTCGTTGAAATTCTTTGCTTTATTCTGGGCAGACCAACAAGTCAAGCCAGCCAGGAATCAGAGGACGGTTGAGTGACTTGTACCTTCCTGCTATCACAGGAACGATGTCAAACCTGCAGGCAGCAAGCGCCAAACTCAGTCACTCATGTCCTTATCTCAGCACTAGCAGACGCCGCGGCTCCACTTCCTCCATAAACTCACAAAGAGCTCCTGACTTCAAGCAGGTGAGCCGTCTCTGACTTTGTTGAGAGATTTGACACAGCAGCTTTGTTATAAGTGATGAGTTATATCCCGATGGCCCGTCTATCAGTCTCTTTGCTTTAGAAAAAAAAAATGTTTCAGGGCATCTTCACCACAGTAATTGTTAAACATGCCTGTCACTTTACTGGCTTCTGAAATAGTTACATGATGAGTCGAATTCTGTCTTCCAGAGTTACCTCAAAGCACAGAAGGAGTCCAAAAAGTCAAATGTGATTGTGACGATGACATACATGGGGCAGGGGCTTCCTGGAAACACGCGGGATGAGATGAAAGTGCTTCAGCAGATTTGTGGAGGGGAGAACATCTGTGTGTTTAAAGGATTTGTCCAACCAGGGGGTAAAGCTCCTTATCCTGTTACCACACTGAATACACCGCTTGAGATCTTCAGCCAAGAAAAAAAAATTATATGATCTAAGAAGCTATTTCTCAAATTTACATTCTGACCACGTATACAGTAAGCAATTGTTTTACTTGTTAACTAAAGGGGAAAAAAGAAATACAAAGAAAGCATTATGCATATCAGCACTATGTATAATCAAAAAGCGTATTATGCTGAACTAACTAATACAAGATATTAATAATGTAATTATGTAATAAAATATAGTAAACACTAAACATATCATAATAGAGTAACAAAAAGCACAAATGTACAATTACAGTACAATTACTTGTCCTGTAAGCTAAAAACAAGATAAGTAATCATATTTTTTACTTAACCCGATAGATCTGAAATATTTATTATACAACTAAAATAAATTACATGTTTAAATAAATATTAAATTAAAATGTTTAAATAAATGAGTGTTTACAAAGTTTAAAAAGTATTGTGAATAACTTTATACCTCTAGAGCAGATTCAGTTCACATCCCAGAGACATCTGGGCTTCCCCTTCAGTGCTACTATCTTTGTGAATGGAATCATGGCAGCCAGGATCAGTTCATGCTGTGAATACAGATACACCCCTGGCTTTCAGCAAGGCCGCAGGAGCTGCTTTAGACTGACCCGTCTAAATGGAGGGAAACCCTGCTACAAGTGAGATAGGATTGCGTGCAAAACTTTTTGGCAAGACCAAATATGTTGTAATTGTAAACATTTCCTGCTTTTACAGATGTGTGAATTCAAGGCATGGTATTGGCACCCCAGCAATCGATAGTCCAGCACCGACCTTAACAAAAACCATCAATTCTAATGATGGTTGGTCTTAATGCTGCTACGGTTACATTTTCCCCTCTGGCATTCTTCAAAGTAATGAACCAGGGTGCATTATTTACTGAATTGCTCACTGTAATCATGCCTTCTGTGCAGGTGTTATGGATTTGTGCCCTTCTTCCCCTTTGTTCATCCCTCTTGGAATGGAAAGATCTGTGCATAAGGCCAGAAAGCACTCAAAAGATGGCAGTGTTTTGTCAACTGATAGTGAAGACATGAATGGCAGCGTGAAAGAAAGAAGACATCACAAACGGCCTAAAAAAACACGTAGTCAGTGGGGAGAGGGCCAAGGTTTGGAGGAATCGCAACCACATAAAGATGGAAATGAACTCGAAGACAAACCACTTTCCAACACCAAAGAACAACTGCAAACATCAGCAAAAGAAAATATGAAAGTGACCGAAAATAAAATTAAAGTGCCAGGTGAGTGCCAGGTCCACTCTTTATTGTGCCTGTGAGAGGATAAGGCCATTGGATAGAGTTGCTTGCCAGCAGAATGTAAAACTTTGAAGTTGTCTCGTGAAAGGCTTTTGCTGTAAATCACTTGGTTGTATTTTATTTTAAAGACAGCACTATCAAGATTCAGGACAGTTGCATTTCTTAAGATTCATTGCAGGAAGGAAAAACTCTGACTAAGCGTGATGGGGAGAAAACTATGGATCCTTCGAAGTTGAATGGAAAAAGCAGGAACAGGGGAAGACTGAGGGACTTCTATGAAGAATGTGTTGAAATGAGCACTGGTCTGGAATCAGGCCTAGACCAACAGAGGTGGTTCAAAGTAAACAGTGAGTCAAGAACTGTGGCTCATTGCTCATAGACAGGGTTTCCCCTGAGACTTTTAGCCTGATTTAGAGAGAGTCAATCATTTTACCTTAAAGGTTATGACAAAAGTGATTTCTAAACATATACCAAGATAGGATAGTGTAAAGTTTTAAGGCCACAAGCACTGGTCCCATTACTCTACTGACGGGCTACTCAATTTAGGACAAGGACCAAAAAGAAAGACCACTTTAGACTTTTTATTGTGTTTACTTATATTAATGAGTTGAGTATTACATGTATGTGTAGTGCTGGCTAAAATCTTATATTCGAGTAATGAATAAATTCATATTATGGTTAAGGAAAAAAAATAAAGAGAGACGAATATTACGTTATTTCCCCAAAATGTTTTAGATACTATTACAAAATCATAAAGATAAACTGAGCATAAACTAAAATATGATTTCTCTTATTTCACTATTTTCTTTTTTATTTGGATCTTGATGGACACAAACCAAAAGATAAGATCATAAGAAATAAGTTCATATCAACCTAATAAGTCTGGTATAAGTACAAAAACAACTGCTTCACATTAAAAAGACCCACAACATGTTTATTCATAGTACCAGATAACATAGATGACATATTGGCAAAATATAGACATATATATAGACACATTCTTTTTTAAATCAGACACGATCAAGAAAGGATAGGCTAAACAATTATCAAAACCTGTCATAATGAAACGTGAAATAGTTTTTTGTATTTTGTATTATCTGCTAGAGTTTGAGAGGAATAAAATCAAAGAGCAGCTCACTTCAGGACTCCCTGCCAATGGCTCGGCATCAGAGGTGGAGCTTAGTGAGGAAAGTGACAGCAGTGTCACAGAAGCAAGGAAACCTAAAATCAATAGCAAACAAGGTTGGTACAACTAAGAAGATCACACTTTACAATATGGCATTGTTTTATGACTAATATCTTCTACATTATCTTCAAAGGTTTGCAGAATTTTTAATGTTTCTGAAAGAATTCTCTTATGCTCAACAAGGCTGCATTTATTTGATTGAAAACACAGTAAAACAGTAATATTGTAAAATAGTATTACAATTTACACTCACCTAAAGGATTAGGAACACCTGTTCAATTTCTCACTAATACAATTGTCTAATCAACTTATCACATGGCAGTTGCTTCAATGCATTTAGAGGTGTGGTCCTGGTCAAGTCAATCTCCTGAACTCCAAACTGAATGTCAGAATGGGAAAGAAAGGTGATTTCAGCAATTTTGAGCGTGGCTTGGTTGTTCGTGCCAGACGGCCCGGTCTGAGTATTTCACAATCTGCTCAGTTACTGGGATTTTCACACACAACCATTTCTAGGGTTTACAAAGAATGGTGTGAAAAGGGAAAAACATCCAGTATGCAATAGTCCTGTGGGCGAAAATGCCTTGTTGAGGTCAGAGGAGAATGGGCCTATTGATTCAAGCTGATAGAAGAGCAACTTTGACTGAAATAACCCATCGTTGCAACCAAGATATGCAGCAAAGCATTTGTGAAGCCACAACACGCACAACCTTGAGGCGGATGGGCTAAAACAGCAGAAACCCCACCGGGTACCACTCATCTCCACTACAAATGGGAAAAAGAGGCTACAATTTGCAAAATCTGACAAAAATTGGACAGTTGAAGACAGGAAAAATGTAGCCTGGTCTGATGATTCTCGATTTCATAATTTGGCGTAAACAGAAAGAGAACATGGATCCATCATGCCTTGTTACCACTGTGCAGGCTGGTGGTGGTGGTGTAATGGTGTGTGATGGGGCACACTTCTGGCACACTTTAGGCCCCTTAGTGCCAATAGGGCATCTTTTAAATGCCACGGCCTACCTGAGCATTGTTTCTGACCATGTCCATCCCTTTATGGTGACCATGTACCCATCCTCTGATGGCTACTTCCAGGAGGATAATGCACCATGTCACAAAGCTCAAATCATTTCAAATGGTTTCTTGAACATGACAATGAGTTCACTGATATAAAAAGGTCAAAAGTCAGGGGTCTCATTTATAAAGCATGCGTACGCACAAAACGGGGCTGGAAGTTTACGTACACCAGTTTCCACGCAAAGGTTGTGATCTATAAAAAATGAACTTGACGGGAGAATGCACGCAACTTTAAGCAAACTTTGAGCCGTGCGTACACACATTCTGGAGACAAAGGGAATTGGTGATACTGATGGTGAGCTGGAGTTAAATTAATTATAGCCTATAGGCTACAGAAAGATACTAGCCTACAAATATAATTTCACTCACCAAGCCTATCACTTGAAGCCAATATCCATCCCTTCAGCGCATTGGGCCGTTTAGTGAAACTGATGGACATATAGCCTATAATCTAACGGCAGATTAAGTAAAACTTCATGAGTCCTAATAAATACGGTGCATGTTCTCAATAACAGTTTAAATAAATGAAAGAATGATTTAAACTATGTTTTACATCTGATATAAACATTTAGATTAAATGTGCCATTCTCATTAATGGAGTGTGCGCACAATCTTCGGCTGACTGGGATTTATAAAGTGAATTCTGCGCAGGTTCTGGCGTACAAACAGTTTTATAAATCTTAATATTTTTTGGTGTAGCTTACGGCTTACGGCACTCCTCAGAGGCCAAGCCCACAGCTTCCACAACTCTGGACGGGGGTGAAGTATCAACCCATTCACCTGAAAAAGAAGGTCCCCCCTGGGCAGAATCTCCAGCGGAGAGCCGTCAAGGAGAGATACCTGGTCAGAGAACCACAATCAGGCCGGCCATTCGGGCTACTAATACGTTGTAGAATAAAGACTCTAATAAAGACCATGCGAACTCTCTTTAGAATACTTTAGGAGCAGAACGATCAGGGGAAAGGCATACAGCCTTGGCCATGTCTGTACCATAGCGTCCAGTCCAAGAGGAGCAGGATGAGTGAGGGAGAACCACAGTGGACAATGTGTCATCTAGAGATGGAAATACAAATACTTTTACTAGGCCGACATTCTCCCACAGGAGCTCTACCACGTCCTGCCTAGACAGGATATCTGCTCCCTAATTTAAATACACCGGGATGTAAACTGCCTTCAGAGAGAGCAGTTTTCCTTGGGCCCACATGAGGATCTGGTGAGCTAGAATGTATAAGGGGCCATGACCCAGTCTTCTGTGCTGGGGAAAGCACACTCTTCTTGGCGTTCAGCCTCAACCCCAACTTTCTCATGTGGGCGAGAACGACATCTCATGCTGAACCGCCAGCTGCTCCGATTGAGCTGGAATCAACCAATCAGCAATGCAATTTAGTATGTGGATGCCCTGGTGTCACATGGGGAGCTAGAGCTGCATCCACATACTTTGTGAAAGTGTGAGGTGACAAAGCTAGGCGGAAAGGAAGAACTCTGTATTGGTACGCTTTGTCCCCAAAAGTGAACCTTAGAAACTTCCTGCGTTATAAAAGGATAGATACGTAGAAGTATGAGTCCTTGAGATCAATCGTGACAAACCAGTCCTCGGACCTGTTTTGTGACACGATTTCACAGTGAGCATCCTAAATTTGAGCTTACATACAGAGTGATTTAGTTGGCTCAGATATAGAATCGGACGCAACTTCCCATCCTTATTCGGAACAATAAAGTACCAGCTGTAAAAAACGGACTCCATGCTGGAAGGATGAACCTGTTCTATAGCCTACTTTCATAGAAGAGCTTTTACTTCCTGTTCCTTCCTCTTTCTGTTCCTTCCTCTTCCTGTTCCATTACCAGAGCCTGCTCGATAACAGTGTTAACAGTGGTGCACTACTGTAGGACAACGCAGAACCGGGGTGGGCGAGACCTGAACTGAATAGTGTAGCCATTTACGACTGTCTGAAGGACCCAATGAGATATGTTTGGCAGATGTACCCACTCTCCCATAAAATCTACTAAGGGAACCAGTCTCTCGAGACTGTGTCAGGGCTTTGAGGGATGATGCAGACTGAAGGGAGAGATGCCTTGAAAATGCGTAATTTCAGCCCTGGGCATCGCCCCATAACCGTGTAGTTTTAGCCCTAAGATGTAAGAGTATGTAGATGTTTGTGGGCTAAACAGTAGACACGATAAGAAACCGGTCTTTTCCATGACCTCGACACCTCAAGGTGGAGGTCAGGAGAGAACGGTAAGCCCAGACATGGAAGTTGTTTATTTTGTGATGGCAGAAAGCGTTCATATAACTTGCTTTTATGACAAAGCTCCTGTTTCTCAGCCAGCCAGTCAATTTTTTTGTTTAGCCATGGCCCGAGTAATAACCACTAGCTCCTCACATGCAGAAGATTGAAGTGATGAGCCCTCAGTATCTCCTGTCTCGATACATCTAACATCCAACTCCTCAAAACTGAATAGTTGTAGTACCGGTGCTTCACTCAGGGTTGCAGAGCGTGCTTCCTGACCCTGAGATGAAACAATGGACCTGGCAGGTGAGGGCAGAGAAAGTGTGAAGCCCGCCTCCAACCCCTCTGCCTGATCTATTTTCAAACCCCATAGGTTAGTTTTTGTTTTTTTTTCCATATGGTGAAAACTTCTGCCTAGAATACTAAGACAGACAAGAACACCAGAAACATGAAGTTTCTCCGAGAGTACTTGCTGAAGGCACAGAAGCTAACCTTGTTTGGCTATAGGCTTTATAGTTTCCTAGTCGATGATGTCACTCGCCTATGATGGTCCGTTATACCATTAGACTGATTTCATACGTGCTTCACAGCACAATTACACAGAGGCATTCTCACAGCGTTTCGACCCAGCGCAAGTTCCCTTTAAAGTGAATATCACTGAATGTCACTGTACACAGTGTGTAAAAGTTCTTAAACAGATACTGTATGACTGTTATAACATTTTCAAATTCTTTTGAAGGTCCAGAGGATGAGAAGCAGCAAGACTTACAAAAACAGGTAATCCTAACTATAAAGATGAATTGCTAAAATAATGTGTCTACAAACCAAATAATACATCAGATATTTCTACAGATAACCAAATACAGCTATAACATAATTTAGAAATAAAAGGCATTTTTTCTAGCCAGATTTTAGCCTCTAATTTGTATGCTCTGTTTGAAGGGGCGTGTCTGCTGTGGGATTCAGTGTAACCGGCCACTGCTGTGATTGGCTAACATGCTTGCATATGAAATAGCTAGATTTTCCATGTGAAACTCTCTCGAATACTTTTATTTCAGCTATTATGCGTTTTTTTCTATTACAGCTATCGAGATTAAAGAATCATGAGAAGTTTTAAAAGTATTTAGATCTATTCCCATCACATAAACAATGTGAAGTTGATATTTTGAAGTTGATATTTTGAGAGAAAGTACCTGTCTGAACTTGAACAATTAGGCTATCAGAAATTGTTGCTTGGTAGCTTGATCGATTTATTCTCAGAAGTTCATCGAGGCCAGCTCTGTATTGGCCCAAGTTAAGGAAACAGTCGTCTGTGAAATGTTTAAACCATACAAAACTTTGGGAAGTTGTGTCTGCACATTTCCAGAGAAAATAAAATTAACCCATTGTTTCTTCAGAGGCTCGGATGAAGGAACTGAAAAAATATTTTTGTGTTCATTTGTACATCTGAACACTGATCAACTACCATGCTTCCCTCGTTTACAATTACAAGCCATGATAACGCTCGAGGAAAAACTGAAATTGTGCTCGCGCGTTCGTACTTCCTAGCTCACTTTCTCCAGAGTAAGACAAATTTTCTGGGCGGGCAAAGCAGAGAAAGAGGTTATCTTTCCTCCGTATGACGTCATATGGCCAAGATTCAAGATCAGCCCGTCTGAGCTTTTGTTTTCTCAAAGGCAGTGAATGATAGCCAAAGCTTTAATATGCTATTAATTCTATCTTAGAAATCTAGATGCAATTTATTCACCACAATGTTGAATATTTTTTTTTACATTTAATTCTTGACACTTCATGAAATAATACAAAACTGACATTACTTTTATGAGCAAGAGAAAAATTTAGATATTCTGTAAACTGAGGATATATTATTAGAAAAAAAAATTGCTCTTTGCTTCAGATGGATGCCATGACAGAGGTGTTGAACAATTCTGATGAAGTGGAGCAGCTAATACTGAGAAACACAGGTCTGACTGATGAACTGCTCAAGAGTTTGGCAACAGCTCTCAAGAGAAGCCCATCCGAAGTCACGGTGATTAACCTTAATCTGAACCAAATCGGACCCCCTGGAATCACTGTTTTACTAGACCTTCTGCAAGCCAAACCACAGATCAAAGAACTACTGTACGTATCATGCAGACATTCTAAATATGTCTAAAAATAAGCTGACTATACAGGACTGCTCTGATAAAGAAACTCTTGAAGGTTGTTATAAATCATTATGAATGATGGAATTTCTTTTTCTTTCTTCTTAAGATTGTTTGGAAACCAACTTGGCGATCTTGGAGTGCAGACCCTGCTCAGTGGATTGGCTGAACTTCAAAATAAAGCTGCAGAGCTGCATGGAAACTCTGACCAGATCCACTTCTCTCCTGTTAGCATTGTGATCAAAGAGTTAGACATAGGTGGAAATGGCTTTGGCAGTGATGGCCTGAGGGTGCTGGCCACATTCATGAGGTATCATTCCCACCTTCAGTATCTGGGCCTGGCACAAACATCATGTTCAGACACGGAGGCTTGGACAGTCTTGTTTGAAAGCCTAAAAGTGAACACTTCACTGACACACATCATCTTAGATGAAAGCAGCCTTGGGGATAATGGTATCAAGCTGTTTTCTGAGGCACTGAGATCAAATAAGACTCTACGGAAGGTGGACTTAGATAATAATGGTTTTGGTGAGGTTGGAGGACATTATCTCCTGGAGGCTCTGCGCTCTGGAGGAAAATGTTCCCTTGAGCACCTCAGCCTGGAGGGGAACTACATCAGTACCGCACTCATGGCCAACATACAGCAGGAGCTCAAATCTAACAGACCAGCTGCTCTGTAAATGGAGATGCATCATCAATTAATTTCTGCTTTACGACTCAAACCGCTGGTGGGATGTAAATAAGACTGACATTTTTAGCACAGGACAGAAGGGAGCAACTTTGTGGCCAGTGTGTGTGTGGTTTCCAATAATTAAAAAAATTGCTTTATTCAATCATCCATCTACTTGGGAGTTTAAACAGTGTAGGCAAAACTTCAGAGAAATATTTGCTTGGGCTCTTGACCCGGTCTTTACGCCACAAGCCAACAGATTCTCCCACTCACGTCTTTGAAGTTTGTGAATTGTCCGTGCGTCTAATGGAAGTAGATATGTTCAATTTGGTTCTGAGTAATATAAGAGAGACAATTTATTGGATGACAAGTAAAATGATCTGTACCAAGAGAGCAGAAATATAGTTCTAGATAAGAATCTGTCTTAATGCTCCAGGCATTATTTAAAAATTGTTGCAGTGGACTTCAAGTCTGTTATATCTATTAGGTTAACATCATAAAAATCTGACTTTTCTGTTGTCTCTGGTTCAAAAGATAAGAACAGACCTCTATATCAAAATGTTATTTTCACACATTATGGGCTTCCATCCTACCAAATGAAAGAATAAAAGTATTTTTTAGGAATTTAGTGCCTGACCACAATCTCAAAAACTTTTCTCATTACATAGACCTGATTGTAAATGTTGTACTGTTTTTATGCCTGATGATTTTATGAACAAAGAAAACTGAACAATTAAAATTAATTACCTCTTTTGGATGTAAAAAAAAAATGTTCATGAGTAAGCAAGCTGGGGCCTTTTGGTGAAACCTAGAGTACAATGCCTTGATTCATAGACAACTAAAATGAGTCTCAGACATTCACGTTACAGTGGAATGACATTGTTCCATCAACAAGGATGTTTGGATAAACCTAGATCAAAGCTTTTCACAATAGAAATATCTTCTGGAGGTTGTAGCTGTGCCAGCAAGAAATATCAGCGTACCCTTTGCGTTCTGTCTAGTAGTTCATTTTCTCTTTATTGCTGATAAGTATCATGTCAGGTCTCCTTCAAAGCTTCAGTTGAGAGATGGAGAAGCTTGAATCACTGATAAAAGGCATTTCCCTCTAAAAGCATGGTAGAAAAAGAAAAAGCGCATCCATATGTCTGAACATTCTCATAATACGACTCATGGTTTGTGTCATTGCAGCCCTAACCCTTGATTTTTTGCAAAGAAATTATTAATAGAAATTGGGGTTAAGGTGTGAATGTTCATTCATATCAAGAGACTGCTAATGATTTTCAAAAGGAACTTTTGGGAACAATAGATGTGATATGGAAATAAAATCCAATGTACTACTACGTATAAATAATCCAATTGACCAATCGGTAAGCCAACCCCCCTTAGCTAATGTTGCTACTGTCTATCAGACAAACAAACGGAATTGCTAACTGTCTTACAAAACCTTGAAGATGTTTTTGATACATTTTGGACACAGGACGACCACCTCTTGTCAAGGAGCATATAAAAGATTTTTTAAATAAATATAGTCGGTAACAAGATTGATTTGGAAATAATTTATAATTATTATAATAATTTAAAATTTATAATAATTTTGACAATGCAATGAAATCACAATGCAAGCGGGAGAAGCCTCATGTTACAGTCGTTACAATCGCAGGTGACAACATCGAGGATCAACACTGGTCATGTACGGCAGGGTAAGATTAAATTAATTTACATGGAGAGGCACTGGAATGTAAACATTTGTTTTTGAGTTTTGACCTACACTGTGCATGACGTGAAACTAGTTAGTTTTTTAAGTTCGTACGTTAGCATGGACTCACTAACTTTAATTACAACTTAATGAGAGACAACCTGAAAATGAACATTTTCATCTTCATTGGGATTTTGGTTTAATCCTTAGAAAACATCCCACATCAATGATAAATTAGCCGGCTTCAGTCATATTGCGCAGATAATTGGTCCGTTGGAGCAAATATCACACTTTTGAAACAAGCTGGTGAACGTGACGCACAGTATGGTAATTAAAAACATGAATACCCAAGCCCATCCTCTCGGCATACCTGGAATCAATGTTACAAGTACCCCAGGTACAGTATATCGTATTACCGTTTTTGTAGCATAAACACCATCAAAACGATGAGAGCCTCCGATCTTCCAATGTTTCTATGGCGCTAAAGCCTTAAGTTGTCCGAGTTCCGGACCCTGTGCAACTGATATTCAACTGCCATTGACTCATCTGCGTTCGAGGGGAGGGGCTTACCGATTGGGTCAATTACCGTATGTCAAGTCAAAAAGGTTGTATACACCAACTACAGAAATTGTTTTTAAAAAACACTTTTAAAAGAAATGAAATAAGATCCCAACTTCTGAGGCATTCCTGGATTCTGATCCTAAAGCCTTAAACAATTAATCTGCTTTGAAGAGAAAAGCCTTTTCTACTTCTGTGCCAAGAGACAGTACACTCTGCTCATCCATGGCCTTCATGGGTATGCAGCTTACGAAATTGATTTGCTACTAGTGTTTGCTAGTTTACTGGCATGAGACTCAAAAACAAAATGAGAAACAAAATGTGCATTTGTTAAACAAAATCCTAGGAACCAATAAGGTGAAGAGCGAGATAATTATTATTTTTTTTTTCCTCATGGGTCATTTTATATAGTAAAAGCCTTAGGAGTACTGTATAGGATAGAGAAACAACTGTTTGTTTGATTTTTTCCTTTCCATGGTAGTGATGTACATGGAAGTGGATCAACCCCTTTTCAATGGACAGTTGTCTGAAAGGCAAGTATAAATGCACTTCTTTGACAGTACAGACAGTAGAGACTTGGTGTGGAGGGTGTGTTTGTGCAGTTTCGGCTGGCAAGTGTTTTTGTTTGCTAAATTTTGGGTCAGACAGCAGAGTCTCTGTTTGCTTCCTCTGCCTAATACTTTAGACCTGTCTGCCTGAAACATGTTAGATAATAAAAAAATAGTTTTCTACAAGAAATTACAAAGACATTTACAATTTTACATCAATAATAGTCTTCTACAGTTTTACATGATTTCCCAAATATTAGATTAAGTTTGGTTCCCATTCAGGGAACTTCGAGCTGCGTGTAAACGCCGTGGGAACGCCTCTGCGTGACGAGTCATGAAGCACGTATGAAATCTGTCCAATGGCGAGACGGAACGTCATAGGCGGGGTGACGTATCGACCAGGAAACTATAAAGCATCCCCGAAACACAAGCGCAACAGCTTCTGAGTCTTCACAAGCGCTCTATGTATGAATTTTGTCTGTCTGTCTAATATTGTATATTTATATATATTGATATGGCGAGCAAACAACAGCAGAATTTCAGAAAGTGTGTTCATCCCTGCCCTCGCTTCATCACGGGTGGGGATACACACGATCTGTGTGTTGTTTGTTTGGGAGATTTTTAATATCACACACACTACCTCCATGCCGGGGTTTGCTTCTTCCCCGATCTACACACCGAGGTGTGTAGATCGTGGAACAAACCAGTGTCAGCTAGAATTTTGACACACCAGACCTCTATGTATGCTAATATTGCTGGGTCTAGGAGATATGAGTGAGGGGGAGGTCGTCGGCACTGACGTGATTAATGAGATACTGCGTCAGGCGGCAGATATTTCTCTCCGTGCCACCAAGGAGACGGCCAGATCAGTCGGCCGCTCTATGGCAGCCCTGGTGGCCACGGAGAGGCATCTGTGGCTAAATCTGGCTAATATGAAGGAGAAAGATAAAGCGTTTCTCCTGGATGCGCCGCTCCAGAAATGTCTCCCCCTCCGTACTCATCCTTCGGGGGCTGCTGGGCGAGAGCAGCCCCGCCCGTCGAGAGAGCGTCGCGTCTCGGGCTCCTCCCCAGCAAAACTGGGCTGAGACGCGGCGTTCTCAGACGAGGTCTTCCCGGGATAGAACCGATCTGAGGACGGTTATTGTCGCCAGGAAGGCTTCGTCGAAGAAGTCCTGACGCCACTGGTGTCAGGCTACTGAGGGTGGTCCCCACCGTGAGACAGAGGTGTTCGCCGCTGAATCCGGCGCCCGCTCTCTCTCGGTGCCCTCAGGGGTTCGTTCTGCCAACCCTGCCTGTAATGGGGGGTGCAGACGGTCCCAGCGAGCGATTTCCCGAGGGACGCTCGTTTGCTCCGAGGAGCGATACAGAACGGTCGTTAAACCCTGCCTGTGCACGGTCACAGGGCGCTGTTTCTGTTTTTAAAAACTACTCCAGAGGCCAGTCTCGAGAGACTGGTACCCTTAGTAGAATTTCTGGTAGAATGGGGAAGTCTTCCAAATATATCTCGTTGGGTCCTGCAGACTATCGAACGCGGGTACGCGATCCAGTTCAGGTCGCGTCCACCTCGTTTCCGGGGGGTTTTGCCCACAGTGGTGACCCCCGAGCAGGCTCTGGTTATGGAACAAGAAGTGAAAGCTCTGCTACTGAAGGGGGCGATAGAACGAGTTCTTCCTCCCGACAGAGAGCTGGGGTATTACAGCCGGTACTTCATTGTTCCAAAGAAGGATGGGCGGCTGCGTCCGATTTTAGACCTGCGCCTCTTAAATCGGTCAATAGGGAAGCTCAAGTTCTAAATGCTGACTCTCAAGCAGATCGTGTCACAGATCAGGTCCGAGGACTGGTTTGTCACGATAGACCTAAAAAAAGACGCGTACTTCCATATCTCCATCCTTCCGCAACATCGGAAGTTCCTGAGGTTCGCTTTTTGGGGCGAAGCGTACCAATATCGGGTCCTTCCATTCGGCCTAGCGTTATCTCCTCGAATCTTCACGAAATGCATGGACGCGGCCTTGGCCCGCTGCGTCTCCAGGGCATTCGCATTTTAAATTACATCGACGATTGGTTGATTCTGGCTCAATCGGAGCATCAGGCGATTCGGCATCGAGATGCCGTCCTCGCCCACATCAGAAGGTTGGGGTTGAGACTCAACGCTAAGAAGAGTGTGCTTTCGCCAGTTCAGCGGACCACTTTTCTAGGCGTGGTATGGGATTCGACGACGATGCAGGCGCGTCTGTCGCCGGCTTGTATAGCCTCGATTATCTCGACTGTCAAGCAAGTGAAGCTAGGCCAGTCACTCACTGTAAAGGAATTCCAGAGAATTCTGGGTCTGATGGCAGCAGCATCCAACGTGTTACCGTGCGGCCTGCTGTACATGAGACCACTACAGTGGTGGCTCAGGACCAAGGGGTTCTCCCCGAGGGGAAAGCCGCTCCGCAAGATCAAGGTCACGCGACGTGGTCTCCGTGCCCTGGCTATGTGGAAAGAACCTTGGTTCCTGTCCCTGGGACCTGCGCTGGGAGCCCCGTGTCGCCGGGTATCGGTGACGACGGATGCCTCTCTCACGGGCTGGGGAGCGATCATGAGTGGTCGCTCGGCCCGCGGGTTGTGGCAAGACCATCATCTCTGATGGCATATAAATTGTCTAGAGATGATGGCGGTGTTTCAGGCTCTGAAACACTTTCTCCCAGACCTCAGAGATCATCATGTTCTTGTCCGGTCAGACAACATGTCTGTGGTCTCTTACATAAACCACCAGGGGGGTCTGCAGGGACCCGTTCTGCTGAACCTGCCTGTGAGGGTGGGCGCAGACGGTCCTAGCGAGTGGTTTCCCGAGGGAAGCTCGTTTGCTCCGAGGAGCGATACAGAACAGTCGTTAAACCCTGCCTGTGCGCGGTCACAGGGCACTGTTTCTGTCTCTATAATTACTCCAGAGGCCAGTCTCGAGAGACTGGTACCCTTAGTGGAATTTCTGGCTGAATGGGAAAGTCTTCCAAATATATCTCGATGGGTCCTGCAGACTATCGAACGCGGGTACGCGATCCAGTTCAGGTCACGTCCGCCTCGTTTTCGGGGGATTTTGCCTACAGTGGTATCCCCCGAGCAGGCTCTGGTCATGGAACAAGAGGTGAAAGCTCTGTTACTGAAGGGGGCGATAGAACGAGTTCTTCCCCCCGACAGAGAGTTGGGGTATTACAGCCGTTACTTCATTGTTCCAGAGAAGCTAACGATATACGCCTCCCTCACGGGCTGGGGGCGATCATGAGTGGTCGCTCAGCCCGGGGTCTGTGGACTTTCTCCCAGACCTGAGGGGTCACCATGTTCTTGTCCGGTCAGACAGCACATCGGGGGTCTTTTTATAGACCATCAAGGGGGTCTGCGCTCATGTCCATTATTCAGGCTAGCGCCAGATCCTTCTGTGGGCCCAGGGGTAGCTTCTTCTTTGGCGATTATATATCCCAGGATATTTAAATCGGGGAGCAGACATCCTGTCGAGGCAGGGGCCGAGGCCCGGGGAGTGGAGACTCCACCCCGAGGTGGTGGAGCTCCTATGGAGTCATTTCGGTCATACCGAGGTAGGCCTATTTGAATCCAGGGACTGAGACACTGCATGCTGTGGTTTCTCTGTATCCACCAGCCCCTCTGGGGTTGGTTGCGATGGTACAGGAGTGGCCGAGGTCACCCCTGTACGCATTTCCCCCGATTGCTCTGCTCCCAGGAGTTCTGGAGAGGGTTCACCGAGTCGGGGTCTTTCTACTGTTAGTAGCCCCGCGTTGGCCGGCCCGAGTATGGATGCGGGTCGATACTTCACCCCCGCCCAGATCTATGGAGGTTGTGGCTTGGCCTCTGAGGGGGCCCAGCTCATAGAATCGGGTCTCTCGACTGAGGTCGTGGAGACCATCCTCCAATCCAGAGCTCCGTCCACGAGGAGATTATATGCCTTGAGGTGGCAATGTTTCACCTCTTGGTGGGGAGAACACCAGTTGGACCCAGTTAACTGCCCGGTGTGGCGGTGCTGGAATTCCTTTGGAGCATTTCTCCACAGGGTTATCCCACTCCACACTAAAGGTGTATGTGGTGGCCTATCTGCTTACCACGTCCCTTTGAGTGGAGCTTTTCACGGGAGATACCCATTGGTAATTCTTTTTCTTCGTGGTATTGTGAGGTCAGACCAAGAGAAACTAATCTGCTCTGCCCTCTGAGGGCTCTAGATGCTTATGTCCACAGAGCTGCCCTGTGGAGAAAGCCTGAACAGTTATCTGTTTGTTTTGGACCTCCGAAGAAAGGTTGTCCCGCATCTGAGCAGAGGTTGAGTAAGTGAGTGGTCGAGGCCATCTCATTTGCATATGAGCCCGCCGGTCAGCCTTCTCCTTTGGCTGTCTGGGCTCACTCAACCAGGGGTATGGTAGCTCCGCTCCAGGGGCGCAGGTGCTTTCGTCTAAATATGTGCCTGATTTCATACAACGGACACCTGCTCGCATGGCGGCGTTGGTATTAGCGTTCCCACGGCGTTTACACGCAGCTCGAAGTTCCCTGAATGGGAACGTCTCTGGTTACGTATGTAACCCTAGTTCCCTGAAGGGAACGAGACGCTGCGTGTCTATGCCATACTCCCAGCATGCCCGTGAGCGCTTGCTTCAGTCCAATCAGAAGCTGTTGTGTTTCGGGGATGCTTTATAGTTTCCTGGTCGATACGTCACCCCGCCTATGACGTTCCGTCTCGCCATTGGACAGATTTCATACGTGCTTCATGACTCGTCACGCAGAGGCGTTCCCACGGCGTTTACACGCAGCGTCTCGTTCCCTTCAGGGAACTAGGGTTACATACGTAACCAGAGACGTTATAAGCAGGGGCAGTTTCTTTCTTAGGGCGATGTGCCACATTCGCATTCAACCACAGAAGTACGGGGTTGGTGATGGCGCAGTGGATAAGACACATGACTTTGGTGTGAATTTGGTTTCTAATCCACTGTGAGACACCAATGTGTCCCTGAGCAAGACACTTAACCCCTAGTTGCTCCATAGGCGTACGACATCTGACATATATAGAAATTGTAAGTCGCTAAATGAATAAATGTAAATGTAAGTTACGCTAGCCATCACTGTTGTTCTGCCTCTAATATAGATCAATATTGTCCTACAAAGAAAGTTCACATTGCACATATGATTGTTTTCATAGCCTTCAATATGTACATTGTTTGTAGGACAATATTGATTGTAATTAAATAGATGTTTTTTTATTCAAATAGAAAAAAAATATGATTTTTTTGTATAATACTGAATTTTTCTTTTTTAGCTAAGCAGTGATGATACATAATTATTTAACAATTAGCCTACATTCAGTCCTGCATTAATAGTTCAGTTTGTTTTGATTCCTGTGGCAGAGAAAGCAAATCTAATTGCTTTAAACGAGATTCCTCCTAAAACAGCAATTTTAATTGCTTTAAAGAGTACATCCTGGGGAGATCTCTCTTGCCGCATCCAGAAGGAGCTGTGCAGCCTTTCACCCCTCTGTGCTTTGGCGTTCAGAGCAGATTTCCTATGTGAGCAAGCACGGGCGGTGAGTATCTTTTTGAAGGTGTCTTTCCATCCTTGTGTTTCTGGATGCGGTCATTTCCTGCTGGCTTGGGAATGCCTCGGTGTCACCCCGGAGCTGGAGGAAGTGTCTTGGGAGAGGGAAGTCCCTAGATAAGCGGAATAAGATGATGAATCGATTTATTATCCCAGCCCTACCTCAGAGATCTTTCATTTGTAATACTGCCCCACGACTCTGTCCATACTGTATGTTTATCCTGGGGTTAGGTGTCTTGCTCCACCTCAGGTGGAACCGGGAATTGAACCACCAACCTTCTGGTTTGTAGACAACCTACATGAACCACTGAGCCACTGCCCCCCCAGTGGCAGCGGCTCAGAGGAACAGCAGCTACATCAGTCCCCAGAGTAAGCCCCGTCCCTTCCATCCCTTTGGTATGGAGGACTTATGTCATTGGGCTTACATAGTGTGAGGGCAGTTGCCAAGATGGCACAATACAGCTTGCCAGCATCTGCGTCTCCAATACTCGTAACATAGTTCAGTGGCTGTGGCGCTTTCCATAGGGACAACAAATATGTCAGTATCGACGTAACGTTGAACGTGACTGACGGAATGGTAATGTCTAGGTTACTAATGATGTTTCATCTGAGTTTTTGTTTCACAGCCAAAAATCAGTCAGAGAAAAATAAAATAAAATAAAACAAAAAGAAATTAAATTAAACCTTTTCATTTGAGAAAATAAAAAAGGATTCAATTAAACCTTTTCAATTAAAGAGTCTACTGCACGGCATGCAAACTTTTTTCCACAGGCTAACAAGTAATTTATTTCACAGTATTTGAAGAGTTCAGATGCAAAAGCCTCCAAGTGCCATTTGAAATTTTCTTCTTTAATGATGATTTTTATCAAACTTGTATATTTAAGTTCAGTAAATTCACTTAAATGACAATGAAGATTACCTATGAATTGCCATTTAAGTGAAATTTCTGAACTTAAATATACAAGCTTGATAAAAATTATCATAGAAGAATATTTCAAATGCCACTTAGAGGCTTTTGCATCTGAACTCTTCATTTGGTCTAATAAATGCACAAAATTATGCAATATTTGACCACAAACATCTGTCAAAATCCTCTGTCGGCTGTATGAGGCTGCATATATTTCTTCAAAATCTAAGTGCTTATATTAGCACTTCCACTTTTAGTATGTCAATAAAATGCACAGGCCAATCTACTACAGTAAGATGTTTCACAAGAGTTCTGTGAACATTCGAGGTATGTGGTTAACTGCATATCACTGCAGCCAAATCCAAACAAGACACTTGTTGTTTGGGGCATGGTCATCAATGGCAAATATTAACTGATGTCCAAAAAAGCCAGGAAGTACTCAGAATAAACACTCAGAGGAATGATTTGCTGATATACACAGTGAATATTCACTTTAATAAACCCAATTGGGATCAATGATATCGTGTATATTTACTGAGGAACTTGTGTCTTTTCTGTAGACTCATTAATCAGAACATTTTTACATCAAATATTTCTGTAGTAGTAATAGACAGGCTGTGAGCTTTATCAGCATTGTCTTACTGGCATGAGTTCAAGTAGCTGCTAACTCGGATTTTGGATAACTCGGAAGTTCTGAAATGGATTTCTTGAACTGTCTGGTTTTTGATAGAGTGAGCTTAATTTCTTTGCAGAAACCTATCAGCTAATCTGAAATTTAATTTCATGGCAATGAATTCCAATTAGCTCCAGTCCAGATCAATATAGGAAAAAATTATTTGACGTCCTCCATCTATTTGTTAGGATTGAGTTATGCCTGGGTAGGTATGTAAATGATTGAAGATTGAAATTAAGAAATGTTGAAATGGCTGATAAACTCTAATAAAGTACATTTTTCTTTAGGTATTCGCTGATTAGAGCTGACAAACCATTACATTTGAAATCCAACTTATGATAAATAAGTTTAAATTTTAAATCTTTCTCATCCAAGGTTTCCTAGGGTGGTATTGATGTTATCCAGCAACAGAGTTACTTAAAATTTGAGCAATGACATGCCAAACAATCTGTTACATTTACTACTACACTTTGAAGGCTAATGGAAAGCCAACTGAGAGGCAGAGAATAAAGTACGGTTGATCCATGAAGTTGTTTACATGCTAAAAATGTTAAAATTCTGACAGAAATTGTTTTGATGCACCCATGGAAAGATGAACATTTCTTTCTTCACTTTGTTCATTTTAAAATGTACAGTAATGAGAGTAACATGCATGTACGCATTAATGATTGTACTACTAGGACTGTTGTACAATAAATTATGAACCATAAAAAGATGTGGAAAAGAGAATTAAAATTCCTTAATTTTTATAATTTCTTCATAATTTCTCTGATCATAATAATACATTGCCAAAGTATTTACTACATTACATGTACAAATTACTGTAACTCTTAAATTCATCAGACTTTTAAAATGAAAACAACATCAATCAGCAAGCATCAAGTTTGTTTAGTAACCTTTAGGGGTGCTGATGGCGCAGTGGATAAGACACATGCTTTTGGTGTGAGAGACCCGGGTTCGAATCCACTGTGAGACACCAATGTGTCCCTGAGCAAGACACTTAACTAGTTGCTCCAGAGGCGTGTGACCTCTGACATATAAAGCAATTGTAAGTCGCTTTGGGTAAAAGTGTCAGCTAAATAAATAAATGTAATGTACAGTATCTAATTTTTGGCCACCAGGGGTCACTAATCTCTTGCAATAACAAAGGCGTATATCGATGACGCAAAGCATCGGAATTATGGATCTTGTCGTCAAGCTGATGGATCTTTTATGGATGAGTGAATAACTGGACTGGGATGAAGCAGGGCGCGATTGCTAATGAGAGACGTATTATATGGTAACGCATTGACTAGCGACTCCTCACCCCTGCTGACACGTCCCGTTTCCTTGGTTAAAAATCGAAATTTTCTCACGATTTACAAATAATTTGAAACATTGGGGATATTGTAAGAAATCAACTAAACAAAATATATAACATTGGCCTAATGGTTTTTGGAAATTTTATTGCAAAAATCCTACATATTGTACCTTTAAAGTTAAATATAAGACAACTGGGACCAAGTATAAAAGAAAATTGCAAAAAGGACCATTTTTGACTGGGCGGACTGCTGTTTGGATGTGATTTTTAACATTCATTCTGCCTTTAAATATTCTCAGAGCTGTAGAATCTCTCAAGAGCTGAGAGAAATAACTTGAATTTATGTTTTTAAAGGTATAGCGGAGGATTTTCTTTTTCCGGGTGGGTAGTCTATATTATTGGTCCACCTAAGTGTCAATCATTCTGGTGATATGTTTACGTAAGGCCGTCGTACGTGCTCATCCCTATGTAGTTTTCACTTTCAGGTGTATTATGTCGGAGTTACAGTTTCAGCCATTCCTTTGAAAATGGCTGAGGGTCGAAAGACAAAAAATGTATAAGAAGTGTATGATAAGAAGAGAAAGGCCGCAGAATATAGAAACAAGACCAGAGTGATTTGATGAATATCACACGCTGGCGTGCGCTATAAGCACAGATTGGGCTTCTCCTATGGTCGCGAAGATTCTACTAGACAGGTAAAGTTTGTCATGCTATTTGGAAAAGTCCATTTAAAATCACTAGTAAAAGTTAATGCAAGCTACTTAGCAATGCTAGCCCTGGCACAAGTCATGCACCGCATAGACATGGTAAACATCTCAATTTGTCTAAAGTAGCCTTTTGACCAAATGGTAAATGGTATCGCGCTGAAATACTCTAAAACCTTGTGTGTTCATATTCTAAAACCTTGTGTGTTTATTATTACACAAATGCAACAAGCTACTTCTCCATTATGCAACTATAAAAATAACATATTAATACCTACGTATTAACAATGACACATATTAGGTTAAGGACCAACGTAATAGCACTGCTTATTGCCATGTAACGTAATTGCGATTTGCAAAATAGTTTCCTCAGAACGTATTTCGTGTGATAAAGGGTTGTACATATTCTGTCTTGAGTCATCGGTCACTCAATCGATCAGTATAATAAGTAAATAAAACACGGAAGAGCATTAGACATTTTGTCTATTTTATGAATGTTTTTGAGTTAGTTTATAATTTGCAACATAATTGTGTAAGGCGTAGGCGTTCCCTCTCGGGAGCAAGAGTGTTGTGTTTGTGCATGTGCATTTTTTTTAAAAAATGGAGAGGGCGGGTCTTCTCTAAAATTCGGAAAGATCCTCCGCTATACCTTTAAATCTTATTCATCTGTAGCATTTAAGTAATTTTAAACTAACCTCCTCATCAATTCTGAGATAAAGATGTGCAAAAATGAGTACATGTTTCTGTCAGTAACAGCACACATGTTTGAAGAAAGACTCAAAATGAGGAATGACCTCACACTAGCTCCATTTTCTTTGACTTTGGCCCAACATTACACCTTCTCACAAGTAGGATCTATGCAAATACCTTACAGGCCCAGATGCCTGAAATGCCTCTTTGACAAATAGCCCCTTTATAGGCTCTTCTGATCCAGCTGATATCATAAGCTTCCAGTGTCCGTTAATCAGGTTAAGTAAATCTGTAAACAGGGGAAAAGATACATTATTTGAAAGGCACTAAGGGTTTGTGTATAGGACGAAAGTACAAAATCACAAACCTTGAGTGAAAAATGCCTATCATTGTAATTGGCAACTTCAATATTCTCAACTTGCAGTCTAAAAATCTTAAAAGTTATGGTTTTGGGACATTCACAATTCACTCAATAACAACATTGTTGGGCTAGGATTCTGCCCTTTGTAGAGTAGGAAGGCAGACAATCTTCCCCCTAAATGTCCTGTTTACAGTACATATGTGGAAAGGAATCGGATAAATACTCCAATAGAAGTGGAATTGTTGAGTATATCTGTACCACAGATAGATGTTTTAGCTGTGTGGTGGTGGTATACTGTGCATGGGGTTTATCAAATCTTTATAGAGGCAGCAGTCCAAGTCTTAGTCTCTTTAAAAGGTGATTACTGGTGTTAGACAGGGTTTGTGGAGTTGGATAACATCTGTAACACTAATTTTATCTCACAGTGTTTACTTAATCATAAGTCACTGTTATATGCCATTTTACTCATCTGCTTACATGGATGTGATTACAATGTAATCATTACATCACAATTTACTAGTAAATCCCATTTCTAGATTAATGCGCAATCTATAAACATGTTCATGTGCTGTCTGGACATTAATGCAAATTAATGCAAATTTTATATCTCACTAATGCACAGCATTTGATTCTTGACTATCCACAAGTTTCCTACGCCCCATGAGGCCTTGCGTCAAAAGTGGGCGCGACTTCCGGTTGGAAGTAAACAAAGCGCGATTTGACATGCTTGACACTCGTTCATTCAACAGTTGACAGACATTCAAGTTATAGCGATCCAAACTAGCTGACGATGTGGGAACACAACCTCAACGAAATTAAAAAGGGTGAAATAACAGTACCTTTACCCTCCGCAGTAGTTGGTTGTGAGTATTATAATAACATTAATTATCAATACTCATCAAGGCATGGTGACAGACAGTTGTGCGAGCTGACAAACAATTAAAATAAAAAAATACACGTCATTGTGCTTTGGAGTTTACTCAAAATTGTAAATGAATGTGCTACTTGAACACTGGCACATTTGGTATTCTGTCAACACAGGCTTTGATCCTGAGTTTAGGTGTAACATCAGTAGCGAACAGCCAATCACATGCTGATAGAGTTTATAGAATATTAAGAATTTAAACAAATGTACACAGGAAGATTCGTCGTCTTTTGGGAGGTGATGGAAACTACAGTCGTTGGCAGGATAAGAGACGGGCTCTGGCAGGATCACTCTGATTTCGTTTTCAGCTTATGTTCAAAACAATCACGTTTAAGCCACTGAATTAGTTTAGTCCGGTTATACATACAACCGCGAACAGCACATGTTGTCCCTGAGCTCCGTAACGACATCTCTCATAAAGATTTGCGTCTTTAAATAGTAAAATAATTCTCCAAAACACAGCTAGCCTCTTCGCTAACTAACACACAAAATACCATTGGAATGCTACTTCCGCCACCTCACCGGAAGTTTCACCCACTTTATTTTTTACAGGAGCGCCCCTCGGAAACTTGTGGATATCACTTATATCTACAAACCGTGTGCTATCCAGCACAAGTTAACCTTATGAAATCCAGTTTGATAAAACATAAAACCAGCAGGCTTCCATTATTATCCTCCAGCAAAGAATAAAAAATAAAACTTTGGCACCTGCACATAGATCTCTATTTTGCCATTTATAAGACATCAAGTGAAAGGATAACATTTGTATCACGTTTAAAAATCACAAATATGCCAATGCAGCAGATAACTGAATTATTGAAACAGCTACCTCATTTTATAATCCACTTAATTGATTAAACGATTTACCAGTGTAATGATTATGGTCTTGTATTCCCCTGTTTGTGTTTAATGACTTTCATGTTGAAGTGTTTTTCTCATTGCCTGCCTTGTTAGTTTCTATAGACCATTTCACATGACGTAAACAACACTGGTCCTGAAGCACTTCCTGTTTCAGTTTGTAACTGTTTTCTTTATTTCACATGTAAAGAAAACATCTTAAAGATGTTTGTTTAACTTTTTGATTCAGTTTTATGTGTTCTGTTGGTTGTATTTTATCCCAGCTCTTATGTAGTGTTAAAAAACTTAAACAGGAAGTGCTTCTGGACCAGTGTTGTTTACATCTTGTGAAATGGTCTATAGTTACCCTAGTGTGTCGCCATAGCAAACCTAGTTAGTTCCCATAGTAAATAATAATTTACACCTGGTCCTGGTCAGCCCTTTGTTAACCTGTGTGTATTTAAACCCCAGTTTTTCCCATGTTCCTGGGGTCCATTTTTGTACCTTGCTTAATATTTCTGATATGATTTGACAGATTCCAGATCTTCTAATTATGATTACCAATCTCAGGCCAATTTGGTTGGACTTAATTAACTGGATTACGTTATCTTTACATTACTGCACATTCTTGTGGTCATTAAAAAGAGCAGATATACAGCAAGGGTGAGCAGCAAGACAGCAACCTACTGACGTAATATAAAAAATAAATAAATAAATCACACACCTTACAGAAAAGTAAGTCTTGATGAATGTCTGGACCTTTATAATGAATCAGCCAAGCAACCAAAACCACAAAAGTTATAGGCCTAATAGATAAATACAATTTGTACTGTATTTTCAGAAAGGTCTCATCACCAAGGCGTCATACTGACGATAAAGGGTGCCATGTGCGTTGGATTTAGACGAAATGTCAAAAGCATCTCTATGACGCTCTAGGATGAGAATGCGTTTTTTTCTTACATGATTCCCAATTATTTCCATGATCTCACGATGAGTATGTTATTTGTACAGGCTTTACATTTTTGCTCTAATTAGCAAATCGTTGTATTTTTCCAGTGAAGCAGATTTGTTATGTGACAGCATTGAAGTGTCTTCATTTTTTTTACGTTATCTGTTTTACAAGCCACACCACCGTTCAAATTAATGTATGGCATAACTGTATCGTGTGCAATACGGTCATTATTCCCACATGAATAAATCTCTCAATAAGTAAAACTGGCTGTGTCTATAGATAGACTACACAACATTATAATATTATTTTCTGATAAAAGTAAAAGTAGCAGTGCCTAGGATAGAATCACCTAAGCTAGAACGCAATCTATTCCTGTTTACAAGAAATAAGCCTGCTCTCGAGCAGGTTTGAGCTTATGGACCTGTTGTTATGACAGCAACTCTGGGATGATATTCGAAGAACCTAACAATCCTGGATCATATAAAATTGTTGACAATAAAATCCAGATAAACAAGTAAGCCACATATGAAGAATGGGCTCTGGGATCAAGCTATCTGGTGTTGCCGTTATGGTTGTTGTGCATTATTTTCCATATCGTTAGAAAGGCTTTGGAGAAATTTGAAACGGTTTGCCTATTCTGGGAATATTCTTGTCCAATTAGAAGTAATGGCTCACACCGCAGTCCAGAGGAGTCAAAGAACCTTAATGCTTTGTATGTATTTCTGAACAACTTTTTTCCCCCCTCATCTGTTCAGGAATGTTCTTTGATTGCGGTAATGTGTTGAAGCTTTGTGCTGACGACTTATCTCAAATAAAAAGTTTCACTATATTTGCAACTTTAACTCAACAGCACAGGTTGCAATCAAGCCTTGCTGTGTTAATCTCCTAAATCCAATTACAAACTCAACATGCCTGGTTGTAAAGAGAGGATGGATCCAAACGTAGTTAGATGACAGTTGTTAACAAATAATACCAAAAGTAAATCCAGAAACATAAACAAAAATCCAGACACGAAAGGAAAACAAATTAATTTGTAATTAATTAAACAGTAATTCCAAACTAAGGTAAGATAGGCAAAACTGAACTCAACTAAACTGTAGGTTTCTCTAGCTTTAGCTAAGGTCCATGTTAAAGGAGTAGTTCACTCTTGAAAAAACTTTTGCTGATAATTTACTCACCCCCATGTCATCCAAGATGTCCATGTCTTTCTTTCCTCAGTCGAAAAGAAATTAAGGTTCCCTATCGAGGGAACTCAACACTGCGTCGATAAAATCGACTCTTTGGGGACGCTCCCTAAGCGTGCGCCTCTGAAGTATGAATGAAACTAATCCAATCCTGATTGGTGTTGCGTCGTGACGTAACATGTGACGGCATACCCGGAAGTATAAAAGTGACGCTGTCACAACACACACTAGCTTTCGCTCTTCAGCAAGCGCTTTATGTTGAAACTGTCTGTCTTATTTGGTGTTGTTTGTCTTATTATTGAAAGAAAGTATGGCCAGTGAACAATTCAAGAGGTGTGTGCATCCCTGCCCTCGTTTCATCACGGGTGGGGACGCACACTCTCTCTGTGTGTATTGTTTGGGAGTGCAGCACGCACGGGCAGCTCTCGAGGGGGCTGCTTGTGAAATGTGTGAGGCTTTGCCTATTAGAGTGCTGCGCTCCCGGCTGGCGTGCTTTGACGAGCACGGTCAGGCTCGCGTTCCCCAGGGTTCCGGTCCCGCATATGTCGAGGCGATGCGGCGACTGAGATCCTGGGGTTCGCAGCGGGATCTGGCGGAGGAGAGTGAGAATGCTGAGGCATTTTCTCGCTCGCCATCGGCTGGTCCCGCAGCCTCTGAGAGTGGTGTGGGAGCCCGCGCTGCGGTTTCTCCTACCCGCGATCAGGTCCCGGTGCTTGAGCTGTCTACTTCTGAGGAAGGGGACGTGCTCAGCATCGATGCGGACGACCGTGATCTCAGCACGCCATCACGCGGCCTGGGTTATGAGGAGCTGGTGGAGGTTGTGACACGCGCTGTGGCCAGACTAAACATCAGCTGGCCACAACATGAGCAGGAAACGCAAGTCACCAGTAAAATGGACGAGCGTTACCTGCAGCGCAGGTCACAGCCTCACCGCCGGGGTCTGCCGTTTTTCCCTGATCTCCATAAAGAGATCTCGAGAACGTGGGAAAGACCGCATTCGTCCCGTATTTCGAGTCCCAATGTAATAGATTACAGCAATGTTATGGGGGCTCGAGATATGGGATATGGGAAGATGCCGAAGGTGGAGGAGGCTTTAGCGAGCTATCTCTCTCCCGAATCGGCGTCTTCCCTAAAGACCCCGGTGTTGCCTAGTAAGCCCTGCAGAGAGACATCTGCATTGGTGGGCAGGGCTTACATGGCGGCGGGTCGGGCTGGTTCGTGTCTGCACTCAATGGCGATTTTGCAGGCATACCAGGCCGACCTCCTGAAAGATTTGGATGAGGGGGAGGGGCCTACTCCTGAAGATGTCGCGGAGTTGAGGAAGGCCGCAGATTTGTCTCTCCGGGCCACTAGGGAAGCGGCCAGCGCTATTGGCCGCTCTATGGCGGCCATGGTGGCCACGGAGAGGCATCTGTGGCTGAACTTATCTGGTATTAAAGAAAAGGATAGGTCCTTCCTGCTGGATGCGCCGCTTTCGGCTTCTGGCCTGTTCGGCGACGCCGTTAATTCGGTTGTCGACAGGTTTCAGGAGTCGAGAAAACAATCTGCGGCGTTCCAGCAGTACCTCCCCCGGAAAGCGAAGGCCAAATCTAGTAGGGGGGGGCAAAGCAATCAGCCCCAGCCATCAGCCAGCTCCTCCCACAGGGCAGAGCAGAAGGAGAGCGTTTCCTCTAGAGCCCCCCCTCCGGGGTCTTGGCAACAGAGGAAACGCTCCCAAAAACCGAAGTCCTCCAGCCAGAGGGGCGACCTGAGGGACGTCATTCAGGCTAAGAGGACTTCGGAAAAGAGGTCCTAGCCAAGGCAGGACTTCAGAGGGCTGCCCCCTCCGCAGTGAGACAACCGAGGTTGTTCTCACAACGGGGCCCTCTAGGAAAAGATGCAGGTCCGCCGTTAACAGCGCTTCGGGCCGCATCAATTTCCAGCGAAAAGACACCAGAGGCCAGCCTCGAGAGGCTGGTACCCTTAGCAGATTTTGTAGAGGGATGGTATCATCTTCCCAACATATCTCCATGGGTCCTGCAGATAATACGAGTTGGGTACAGACTGCAGTTCGCGCACCGCCCCCCCAAGTTCTCTGGGGTGGTGCTCACTGCGGTGGTCCCAGAGCAGGCTCAGGTGTTGGAACAAGAAGTACAGACTCTGCTGTCGAAAGGAGCCATAGAACGTGTTCTTCCGGTAGACAGGGAGTCCGGGTTTTACAGCCGGTACTTTATAGTTCCAAAGAAGGATGGGGGGTTAAGGCCAATTTTGGATCTCAGGGTGTTGAACCGGTCTCTGAGAAGGTTCAAATTCAGAATGTTGACCATTCCAACAATCGTGAGTCAAATCAGATCCGAGGACTGGTTTGTCACGATAGATCTGAAAGACGCCTATTTTCACATCTCCATCCTTCCTTGTCACAGGAGGTACCTGAGGTTCGCTTTCGGGGGCGAAGCATACCAATATCGGGTTCTTCCGTTCGGCCTAGCACTCTCTCCCCGCACATTTACCAAGTGTATGGACGTGGCCCTTGCTCCACTGAGACTTCAGGGGATTCGCGTATTGAATTATCTCGACGACTGGCTTATTTTGGCCCAGTCTCGGGAGATGGCAGTTCGGCATCGAGATGTCGTTCTTGGCCATATTCAAAAATTGGGGTTAAGACTCAATTTGAAGAAGAGTGTGCTAGAACCGTCCCAGGGCACGACCTTTTTGGGAGTCGTGTGGAACTCGATTACAATGCAGGCACGTATGTCTCCCGCACGTATCGAGTCAATTCTGGCGATGGTGTCCAGGGTGAGGCTAGGTCAGGCCGTCACTGTGAAACACTTTCAAAGGATGCTGGGCCTCATGGCAGCGGCATCCAACATTATTCCTCTGGGCCTCCTTCACATGAGGCCCCTCCAGTGGTGGTTGAAGACCAAGGGGTTCTCACCCAAAGGAAATCCGTTCCGTATGATCAGAGTAACGCGCAAGTGCCTTCAGTCTCTGCAAATATGGAAGAAGCCTTGGTTCCTATCCCAAGGGCCAGTGTTGGGGGTGTCATGTCGCCGGGAAACCGTTTCGACAGACGCCTCCCTTACGGGCTGGGGCGCGGTCATGGACGGCCGCTTTACCAGGGGTCTGTGGCAGGACCATCATCGCACTTGGCATATAAATTGCCTGGAGATGATGGCGGTATTCAAGGCTTTGAGGAGCTTCCTCCCAGACATCGAGGGTCGCCACGTCCTTATACGGACAGACAATACGTCAGTGGTGGCCTATCTGAACCGACAGGGGGGACTCAGATCGCGCCCTCTGTGCAAACTGGCGCATCAGATTATCCTTTGGTCCCAGGGAAAGATATTGTCAATAAGGGCAATGTATATCCCAGGGGTTCAGAATCGGGGAGCAGACATCCTGTCGAGGCAGGGGCTGAGGCCCGGGGAATGGAGACTTCATCCGGATGTGGTGAAGTCGATATGGGAGAGGTTCGGACCGATGGAAGTGGATCTGTTTGCGTCTCGAGAGACGTCCCACTGTCCACTTTGGTTCTCCCTCTCACATCCAGCCCCACTGGGGTTGGATGCCATGGTACAGGCTTGGCCGAGGCTTCGCCTGTATGCTTTCCCCCCGATCGCTCTGCTCCCAGGGGTCCTGGAGAGGGTCCGTCAAGAGGGCATCAGTCTACTTCTGGTTGCCCCGAGATGGCCGACACGAGTATGGTTCTCGGATATAATATCACTCCTCATAGCTCCGCCATGGCCGATTCCTCTGAGGAGGGATCTATTGTCTCAGGCGGAGGGCACAATCTTCCACCCTCGCCCAGAGTTGTGGAAGCTGTGGGTCTGGCCTCTGAGGGGGTTCAGTACCTAAATGCTGGCTTATCAGCTGAGGTGGTTGAAACCATACTTAGCTCTAGGGCCCCATCTACCAGGAGATTATATGGCCTCAAGTGGAAGGTGTTTCACACTTGGTGTGGAGAACGAAGGTTGGATCCAGTAAACTGCCCAGTGGCTTCAGTTCTGGAATTCCTTCAGGATCGTTTCTCTGCGGGTCTCTCCCCGTCCACTCTTAAGGTGTACGTGGCTGCCGTTTCGGCTTTCCACGCGCCAGTAGATGGTGGACCTCTGGGGAGGCACCAGTTGGTCATTAGGTTTCTCCGTGGTGCTTGGAGGATGAGGCCGGCGATCAGGTCCAGGGTGCCTGCCTGGGATCTGGCAATAGTTCTGGAAGGGTTGTCCCTCGCTCCCTTCGAACCTTTAGAGTCGGCTTCGCCTAAGGACTTAACGTTGAAAATGGTCTTTCTCTTAGCGATTACCTCTCTTAAGAGGGTGGGAGATCTCCAGGCCCTGGCGGTAACGCCAGCTTGCTTGGAGTTTGCCCCTGGCAAAGTAAAGGCCTTTTTGCACCCGAGTC
The DNA here is from genome assembly GCF_016745375.1 of Pimephales promelas. The sequence continues at coordinate 4,323,479 of NW_024121987.1, forward strand.
CGGGCTACGTGCCTAAAGTTCCTTCGAGTACGGCTCGCTCTGTAGTCCTTCAGGCATTCCATCCTCCACCTCATGTGTCGGCGGGAGAAGAGAGGCTTCACTTGCTCTGCCCCGTCAGAGCTTTGAGTGTATACTTGGAAAAGTCTGCTTCTTGGAGAAGATCTGACCAGTTGTTAGTATGCTTTGGGTCACCTAAGAGGGGGCTCCCGGCGACCAAACAAACTATAAGTAACTGGATTGTCCAGGCTATTACTGAGGCTTACAAGGTGCGTGGGGTTCCTTCACCTTTGGCCTTAAGGGCTCACTCGACTAGAGGCATGGCTTCCTCTAGGGCCCTTCTTTCGGGAGTACCTCTGCAGGAGATTTGTGAGGCAGCCGGCTGGGCTACCCCGCATACTTTCATCAGGTTTTACAGTCTCAGCCTTCCCAGTACGCCCGGTGCACACGTACTCGGCCCTTGCTGAGTGCCTAATCAGTTTCACTCTGGGGCGGGTCTGTTCGGTGCGTGGCCTAGTGGGTACTCGTTCCCCAAAGAGTCGATTTTATCGACGCAGTGTTGAGTTCCCTCGATAGGGAACGTCTCGGGTTATGACTATAACCCTTGTTCCCTGAGAAGGGAACGAGACACTGCGTCGTGTTGCCACGCCCCCTTTTCAGACCCTTGAGCGTCTTGCTTCATCGCGAGGCTAGTGTGTGTTGTGACAGCGTCACTTTTATACTTCCGGGTATGCCGTCACATGTTACGTCACGACGCAACACCAATCAGGATTGGATTAGTTTCATTCATACTTCAGAGGCGCACGCTTAGGGAGCGTCCCCAAAGAGTCGATTTTATCGACGCAGTGTCTCGTTCCCTTCTCAGGGAACAAGGGTTATAGTCATAACCCGAGACGTTTTTGATGAAAACATTCCAGGATTTTTCTCCATATAATTGACTTACATGGGAACCAGACGGTCCAAGGTCCAAATGAGAGTTTCAGATGCAGCTTCAAATGTCTTTAAACGACACCAGACGATGAATAAGGGTCTTATCATGCGAAACGATCGGTTATTTCAAAACTTATTCCAAAAATGTAACTTTTCTAAGGACAAATGCTAGCCTTGCTCTATTCTGTGAGGCGCGTTTGTAACATCACGTAATACGTAATTACGTTCAAAAGGTCACGGGCGACGTAGCCGAAAATTATCAGCAAAAGTTTTTTCAAAAGTGAACTAATCCTTTAATAACTCAACCTTAAGAAACCACTGCTCACTAATTGGAAAGTCTTGGGTTACTTCACTGTAAACCTGTTCCCTGAAAAAGCGTGAATGAGATGCTGCACTTGATTCAGCGCTCTGGGAACATTTTTGTGTCACCAGCTGTGAAATGTGTGTAACAGGTCAATGGAATTGACTTCAAACTTGTTTAGCTTCGGACAGTGACATCATCGGAATGCACGCTCATCAGAGGCTATTGGATGTGCCACACGTGCATCGACAAGAATAATTTTGTCTGAAGAGCAGTCCATGGACATCCTCAGTACGGCAATGAAGCGCAGAATCTCGTACCCTGCTTTTTCATGGTTACAGTAAAGTAACCCAAAATGTTCCCTTTTAAAAGCTACACTTAATGCTGCGCAGAGAATACCCACGCTACCACACTGGGCGTGTCTGGACCCCTCATGTTTTGTGTAGTGTGTGCTCACAAGAATGCAAAAGGTCTCAGACATGAGGTTGTAATGAACCTGAGCCTTTGCTGTTGCCGCCCCACATCTATGGAACCAATTGCACCTTCAATTGCTATTTTTATATCTAAATTGAAAACTTATTTTTATTCCCTGGCATTTTAATTTTCTCCTGATGCTGTGTTCTGTTTGGTTGTTTTTCTGTTTTCAATTTGTTTTTTACTTTGTTCAGCACTTTGGATAGCCCTGCTTTGTGTAAATGTGCTATAAATAAAATGTACTTACTTGTGATGTTGACTCAAGGACTTGTGAGCCCTTCCGAACTGTAAAATCTTATGAATTTGTGTGGAGATGACCTGGCTGCTGCATCACACACATGCTGCAGGGGGCACCCCCCACAAAGTCTAAGGACGATGCAACCCCCCTGTTGCCTACTTGCGAAGCTTGACTGTGTGCCTCATAGGCAAGTCAAGTCACCTTTATTTATATAGCGCTTTTAGCATCAGGCAATAGCATCCCTTACCCAATGTGAAATTGTCTGTTTTGTGACTGCCACCCCCTGTTACAGCCTCCATGACAAACGAGCAGTTGCTCTGAGTTAGTACGGTGGACGTAGGCCAGAAGAGCACGGACTGGACAAAGGCGGAGGAAAGAAGTGCCTCAAAAGTGACCGGACTCAGGATGAGGATGCAAAATTGCAAAGTCCTGGGGCAAAGTCTAAGGCAAATCCGCAAATTCTTTTCAAAGAAGTGATAGCCATAAGAAAAAGCATATTTAGAGTCAGAAGCCTGTCAGGTGCTGACTCTAGAGGTTCAAAGGGGGTCCCTACCAGCCTCTCAAGGACTATAGCTAAGTCATTCAGTCATGAACCGTAAACACTGTTTACTTCGCACATTGTTTTTTTTTTCTCATTTCACTTGTTTGACAATGTGACAGGATAAAGAGAATTTTCTGCACACTGCCTAGTGAAAACTAACTAAAAGAGAGACAGAGAGAGCTTTAAACTCACAGTCAAGACACTTGCAGTTATTTCCCACAATAAATGTAGCAAAATTCAATGTGGAATTGAAAATACAATCCTATAGCCGATCATGTCCCCCCCTGCCACCTCCTGCAGTTCCATCACTAACACCAATTTTGGAAACCCTGTCATGTTGCTGATAACAAAGAATGGAAAATATTTTCTCACTCTTTGGATTCTTATATCAATATGCTAACATAATTTTGTAAAATCCATATAGAGTATTAGAGCATGTCTGAGGATGCAGCTACGGCTGAACTCATAAGCATACAATATATCATTTCGAGTGAAAAAACGAAGAGAAAATCCCCCCCAAAAAAGTCAAGGGGACAAGCCTGTGTACATATTTTCATTTCTGAGCAAAGGAACTACTCCTCCCATAAACCACCACGCCTCACTAAAGTCGACTGAAGCCATCGTGAAAGAGCCTTTTGAGTGACTTCCAAATCTGACAACGGCCACGTGAACTTTTCCTTCAGTGAATTTTAAATAGTGGATGTGCAGGGAAACTCCTTTTACTCGATTTACTGAAGCTTATGCGCATGCTAAAACATTGAGCATCTGGCTCGCTCATTGGCTTCTATGAGCAACTGGACATCCAATGGCGCAGGGGCGTCACAGAGGTGCGACCAATGAAATTAGCCCTATGTCATTACGCGATCTTCAGTCTTCACGTACCTTCGCGGGGTTTCACACACGTGACACGACTTCCACCAATCAGATGCATCACTGTGGGATTGTGGGATTGTTCAGGATTGTGGGTAATGAAGTACTTATCCAATACATCCCAAATAAAAGGCATTTATCTTAAAACAAGGTTAGTGTCCCATGATCTTTTGGCGTTTATATCAGCGCAATCACTTAGTACAGCCATAGCTGGTTTTAAGTCTACCATGTATGGTTACGTTTTTATGGCTTATCTCAAATGTCAATGGAGAAATTGTATTGAATTTTTACTTACGGCACCGGCTGTGGGCGGGACTGTGATGCGGCGGAGAATAAAGACTATGCCGTTTGTTACTCTAGAGACCAACTCAATTTCTGGAGGTATACTGCCCCCATATGGTATGGAATGTGGAGAATAAATTGATTTTTGGTGGACATTACACAAGGCACCTTTAAATGTTTAATGTAATGGATTACGTTACTGACAATAACTTTTGTCTTGCCATTTGAAATCAATGTTGTCGGTAAGTATAATAATATAAAAATAAGAGTATACAATCAGGTATAAAAAAAAATACAAATTCTTAAAGGCTTTAAAACCAAACTTTTAAGGTTTTTACAGCTTTCTTTTTTAAAAGAGTCTGGTTGTGTGCAGCCTTACTTCAGTCAGCAAAACCATAAAGTTTGGATAGCCTATTTATTAGTAATCTTGCATTGAATGTGAAATTTGGTCAAAACAAATAGTAAATTAAATTATCTAAAATAACGTTTCATGCTCTTAGGAATTCAGTGAAGCCCAATATATTTTCTGGTAAAATTAAGAGATTTTTTTACACGCACTGACTATATTCACAATAATACACTTGATAAATGTCATACCACAATTTAAGTGCAAAGCAAGAAAAAAAAGCACGGTGTGTTCATGATGGTTATTACAGAAAGAACAATTTTATATTTATAACTTTTTAAAATGTCTGTAAAAAAAGATCTGGATAAATGAGATTAAATGAAACAACAACAACAACAAACCATGGGGATTCCTGTTAAAATATGCTATCCTGCTTTAACTGTGGACCTTATTATTAATGCACTGAAAGAAACGATTTTATCTTTCCCTTACATAAAACGCTTTATTTATTCTTTTTGAAAGTTAAATAACACTTGCAAGATAAACTTCCACAAGAGCATGCCCAAATCGGCATGAAATTGAGTTGAGGGAACCACATATCCACATTGGTGATAAATTACCTAGCCTATGTGCTATATTGTTTTTCTTTTCCTTTTCTTTTTTTATCAACGAAAGCGAAAATAAAACCGTGGGTATGGAAAGACACACCTTCATTGAATCCCTTCTAGTTTCCAGAGCGAAGTGTTTCTTCCCCAGAAGACAGTTGAGGGCGACAGAGGGAAATGCTTCTAGTGTCTCAAATCTTCACCATGCATGCCTACTAAGTAATTGAGTTTCGGCGACTTGACTAAACGCTTATTTCACATCAGCGAACGATGTCTGTGCCTCTTTGGACCTAACTTTCTAGTTTTCAGCATCTACACTATACTGTCAGATGGAGCAGTTTGCATTTCGCCTCGCAGGTTGCTCTCTTTGGAAAGCACTACATTTGTCAATTGGGAAAGACTACGGCATGTAGTGTTGTAATACAGTGGTGAATTAAGACCTTCAGCCGTTATTAAGGGACGTTGTGATATGGAAGTAAATCAGCAACTCTATCATGTCTTGACTGCAGCAAACACTCCTGAGGAAGAATGAAGTAAGCGCGATGGAGCCGGACAATGCCCCGAACTCCAGACTCAAAGCAGCTGGAGTCGGGGGGTGAGTAGCCTAACGTCATGACAATAGATAGATAGATTTCACACAAACGTTAAATGGGTCATAAATTATCCTGTTGGCTGTCAGCTCGGTTACATAAGGTAGAATGAGTTCGCGAAGGGAGGTCCGTTATGATGTCCATTCTTGAGTTTGGGGAAACTTGATGAATGAATGGGACACAGCAAACTTGTTTAACTTTGTTGAACAACATTCTATCAGAACCAGAATTAAAGAATTGTTTATAACTATCAAAACATACCTATTTATTTTAACTCATATTTTCGGATTTAATCATTAAAAATGCTTTAAATTGTGTTGTGTGACCAGTGGTTATAACCTATATTGAGTTTAGGAGTTATTTACTTATTTTTCAGTGTCCTTCTCAGCTGTTTTGTCATTAGGCTAATTCGTATTTTCAATTGTTTTCCAGTAAAATATAAAAAATCAAACAAGATTCAGTTCGTGAGAGTTGAGAATGAAAATTGCGTAACACACTTTTTCTGTGAATAGGCGATTGAATAAAAAAAAAAATTATACATTTTTACCTTGTTTGGCAAACTTTTTTTCTTTATTTTAAGCAAAGATAACAGCATTTTGTGAGGTATAATTTAAGACAAAATTATGAAATTAGTATAATTATCTTGGCATGGCAAGGCAAGTGTTAAGGCTGCATGTGACAGAAAATGCTGACTAAAGTAAAACTACAATATTTGGTCATGAATGGCATTCCCACATCCACAGTGTCAGCACATGGGGGGAGAAAAAATAACTGAACACCAGAGTGATGGAGTCTTTTAAAATGTCATGTAAATTCACCATTGCTTATTGTCATAGAATCAACCATTTTTGCTGCATAGTGCAAATTGATCAACACTCATAAATCTTCATTAGAATTTCAGTGACACTGTGGGAGCACCGTCCTAGACTACCCCTAATTCACTTTTTTCTTTCATGTTTCTAGGGCAATAGATCAGATTTAATCATTTAAGAACAATCAACCCATATTGGATTTGCACTATTTAATTATGAACTATAGTCAATTAGTGCATTGAATCATTGACCATAATTCAATGCAGTCATTTTAGTGTGTCGGTTTAAGAGCTCTTAGAACGAAGCTCTCAGAATTTCCTCACCTTGGCATACTGAGAGGAAACACTCACTTTCTATATGGAGCATCGCAAATTTTTGGTATCCAGGCAAATGATAAGCTTTGACTGCCTACTGAGCAGAAACAGCTGTTAGGGCTTTACAGTAAATACTGCTGCTGCTGCCAAGTATTACTGGGTCTACAGGCAGATGGAGCACTGCTTTTGGACACTGACTAGACTGATAATTTAGATGGATATGGTGATGCTTTAGTGTAGAATGGAACAATGTGATCCTTACTTTGTTTTATTTCTGTAGCTGAGAGGAAAAAAAAGACCAGTGGCAAAGAGTTTTTGTTTTTTTTATAGTTTGACCTGTCATGGGTTTTAAATAACTCTCTCAGAAGCCTTGTTGTTTTCTCAGTGTTGCAATTCACTACAGTTGGACCTTTAAGCTGCTTGTCACTTAATGTAATTTGAGAGTTTGGACACATAAGCTTTGAAAAGATATTTCTAGTCAGTATGTTTGTGAGAAATAAATGTTTGAACTTTATTAAACTCATAGGCTATACACACGGTTCAAAAGTTTTGGGTCAGTGAGATTTTCTTTTTAAATGTAATATATTTTATATTATATATTATTTTTATATTATATATAGTATTCAGCAATAGTGCATTAAAGGGGACCTATTTTATTAATCGTCATAATTCATTAGCAATGTCTCAGAATAAGCCCTTTTCAGTTTCTATGCAATGTGATGTCACATATAGTTAGGCACATAATCATTTCTGAAGGATCATCTGACTCTAAAACTGCAATAATGTTGCTGAAAATTCAGCTTTGCAATCACAGGAATACATTCCATTTAAACATTAGAACAGAAAACAGTTATTTTAAATGTACACGTTATTGCTGTTTTTATTGTATTTTGATCAAATAAATGCAGCCCTGGTGACTGATCATAAGTCGTCTTTAAAAATATTATTTATACATAAACTTTTGAATGGTATTGTGTAAACCAGTTTTATTTTAAATTCATTGTCTGGGGTAGTTCTTCTGTGGTTTAAAATTGGCAGAAAAAATACTGGAAATTAATTAATTCATTTCAATAAGTTGTATACTGTTGATATTAATGCTTGAGCTGTGATGTTGCCAGGGGGCATTGTAAAATTGACTAAATCAAATGTTGACTACAAATGTTCACTAATCAACTAAATGTTGGTTTGTCAGTTTGTAACTGTAATTCATGTTTGTCTGTTTGTTTTTTTAACAGGAGAGCTGTCTTTCTCTGCATGGTTCTTTACTGTACATGCTGTCTGAGGTTTTCACAAGCACAGTCTGCAGGTAAGTGATTTTCATTCATAGTTTTTTTAAAACCTGTGTATTTTCTAACACAATTTTAGTGCCTGATGAGCATGCAAACTATGCTTATGTTCACGTTTACCATGGTCTTGACATCTGTGTCATCTGTGTCAGCCCTGTACGTTACATGAGCACATGGGTTTATTGAAGTCCAAAGACCTCACACTGCCTTGCAATAAAGTTTGAGGATACTTGACAGGACTTGGATAAATAGACCTCTAATGTTACAACCCATTGGAGTTTTCCATGAGTCAGAGGTGAAAGAGGCTACAGGTACTTTGTTTTTAAGAAGCAGTGTATTTGCCAGGGTTAACAATATTCAGATGATATATGGAGCAGCCTTTGATCAACAACATATGACTGGTCTGAGCCTGTTTATTTTTCTATAGTAAATCAGAAGCCATTGCTTCTGTGATTCTATATGTTTTGCGTTTGATTCCAACCTCATTTGAATGGCATTGTGCCTGATTGCATCTCACGGACTGAGTGTGCTTACTAGTTTTCAATATTGGACAGATCCTGTATTTACTTCTAGCATAAAAATTCTGGTGGTCTATACAACTGTCAATTCAATTGAGGTATTGTGCTTTTTAGAGATTCATTGAAATTGCAGCACTGAGCTACGCATGACATAAAGAACTTGCATGTGCACTTTTTAAGATGTTTAGATGTACATGTTTGTTTCAGTCAAGTGGTTTCTAAACTTATCGATTCTCATTGAATGTGTGTCCAGATTTCCAACATCTGCTTTGACCAGATTTAATGTGGGTGGGTGGTTCATAACATCTGTCACATTCAGTGCTTCTGTGTCAGACATTAATGAAATGCAACAGCCATCATGTTTTAAACAACTAATGAAAGGTGCCTTTGTTCTTGAGTGTACGTTTGATGTTTTTACCATATGTGAAACAGTCCATATAGCACATTCTCCCTCTGCTGGCTGATATTTATCCAGGTATCCGCTGCATGACTTATGATCAAGTCATCTTTGTGAGCTGTTGCTGGATAGTTTCTGGAATTCCTCTCTAGCCTTTGCTCTTATCTTAAAGTATGATTTCCTGGGTATGACAATCCATTTTCCACTGACATTTCACTCTGACATAACGTCCTGTTGCCCTTGAAATTATGCTAGATTTCAGCTTGCTTCTGGTCAAGTGATCTACACACCTTACCGTCCCATTTCTACTGACTTAAACAAACTGACGTTATTAGAACAGAGCTGGGTGATGACATAACTGTTATCTACAGAGTTGAATTGAACTCATTTCATATTTGATTATCTTTACACAGTTATTGAACAAAACTGAATCAACATTGATCTAACTTTAGCTGAACAATGACACTAATTTCTTTTTAGAGATGCTTTACAGCAGAATTAAACTGTTTGCATCATTGAATCATTATTTTCCTGTTGAACACTGCTTTGAAACAAACTGTACTGTATAAAACACTAAATAAATAAAGGTAGCTTGACTTGACTTAACTTCATGGAACATTAGTGTCTGTAACTGGGCCCTTAGTTTGACTTTTACATTGCGCCCTGACTATTGCTGCCCCCTAATAGTTGACTAAACATTAGTCGACGAGAAGAGGCGTAGTTGACCAAATTTTAATTATTAAGTTAGTCGCAAAATAAAAGGAAGTGACGAGATTATGTAGTATTTAATGGACAAATCGTTAACAATGCTAGTCCATGTGGTAATTATGTCGGGCTGGAAATCCAAACACTTGACTTTCATTCATTGACCTCAAACATGGTTTATCATTTGAAACATGCAAGTTGTAGCCTAACGTTAGCTTGTGGAAGATATATTAGTACCGCGTTTACTGCATGCTAAACTTAAGGTGCATTTCTCTCTAAATGTGCATCCACTATACTGTGGAGATGATGAGACTGTGTGGTCAGCTTTATTTTGGAGAGTTATTGGAATACTTCTCTAGCTGTTGGAAAGTAAGTAGGATTTTCAAGGGTATGACATTCCACTTTCCACTGACATTACATTCTGGCATCGTTAATTTTTTCAGCCGACACAGACTCAAAAATCACTAGTTTATTAATAAAGAGTTAAAATGTTCAGGCAGTCTTCTTGCTGTTTTTTCCAACACATTCATAATCATTTCTATGGGCTCTATGCACGGCGGTATATCCGGTGAAGGTGTAAGGATGCTCGATAACTTCCGCCGATCGTAGAGTACAATGCAATACCGAAAATTTATATTGAATTTTGATACTCCTTGGTTATACTAAAGAAACGTTTGTCACAAAAACAGACTAAACTGTATTGTATTGTATTGTATTGTATTGATTTTTATTTAAAGGGACCATGTGCAATTAATAACATAAATGTAAATATTTGATGCATTACACCAGAGTTAGCCTTAGGCTAATTTACATCTGCAGTCCCCAAACTGACACCCCTCATTGTGTTTATGCTTCTTTTTAAAATTGTATTAAATAAACATAACTATATATAAAATTACATCTAAACTTATGAAAGTTTCTTTGCAAAGACGGGAGGACAGTAAATTTTGAAGACTGCCATAATCCCGTTTTCCTTGGTTTTCCTCCACTTTAATCTCCCCAACTGGAAACTTAAGAGCATTGCGTCAAATGCGGAATTTATGCGTGCATATAGCCTATTGCCTGGGTACTGTAACAAGCTATATATAAATTAGTCAACTAATAGCTTAAATGAGTGACTACTAGTCAACTAGAAAAATCTTTAGTCTGGGGCAGCCGACCAGTCCTGATCAAAGAGGCTTAATATAACGAGAATGGAAGATTATACTGTCCCTATTTATTGCATTTGTTTAGGACCTTCCAGATATACATAATTGTGGAATCTGTTTGTTCACGGGCACCCAGTTCTGCAGGCCTTTTGTTTTGAACCAGACCAGTCGCTAGCTAGACAACCTTTTACCCAGGGAACCAAAACATGTTTAAATGACCAGAATTTACAACAGCAATGTTCAAAACAAGGCATAAAAATGTGACATGAGGTGTAGCCAAGTATGTTGTCCCATACTCGGAATTCGTGCTCTGAATTTTACCCATCCAAGCCATCCAGTGAGTATTGCACATACACACACACATACACACACCATGAACAGACCCAAAGAATTGGGCAGCCATTTTGCTGCGGTGCCCATTGAGTGATTGGGGGTTATGTGCCTTGCTCAAGGGCACTTAAATTGTGGGTAATGAGAGTGGAAGAGAGCGCGTTTAAAAAAAAAGGTGTAAGATGTAATGTCAGTGTAGCAATGGCTTGATATGGCAAAATCAATTGTGTCAACTGGTCCTAAACTCGCTCACACTGGCCCTAGATCAGTGGGTCATGCTTATCCCTGAGCCCTGCTTTAAAGAAGTTTATTTAATGCTGTTTCAGACTCCTTACTGTGATTTGTGAGTAGAACCAGCGGTTGTTCTTTGTGTGTTCTGTTGAGGAGGTGCATCATGATTTATGTGAAATTATTCACATCATTAATTTTCTAAATTCAGAGCAGTTGTTTTCCTGCTGTTTGTCAGGAGATGATCTGTCACCTCTTTCTGACATGCTTGATAATGAAGTGGCCATTATGTTAGTAAATATGTTTAGATTTGCTTATAATACTACTGCAGACATAGTGCTCTCTTTCAACAATTCCGTCCAATCTGCTGATCATCATCTGGGCTTGTGGGGAACAGGGGGAGTCCATGCACATTATTCCATTTACATGTGCTTTTCATTTAGTGCTCATTGGGTATATTTTATAACCGCAAATGTTGAGCTAGATTTTGTTTAGTCGGGATGTGTTTGGGTTAGATTTGCTTTTGTAATGCATACACTCATTTATTTTTATTCTAAACTCATTACTGAGTGTTTAGAAGTGACAGCCCTAAGATAGATGGCATTGACTGTTTCTTTTTCCACTTTATGCATCATATCTACTTGCTAGCAAATGGATCACATGAGGCATTATTGATATTGTTCATAGCAGTTGTTTTACAGCCAAAGAGAGAAAAAAAAACCTTATGTATGGTCAATGTTATAGTCTTGATTTCCAGTAAAATTGCAATTCAGTAAAAAAAAAGTAGAAAAATTAGTATAAAACTTCATATATGTTCATTTTTCCTACTCCAGTGGTTTGATAAAAAATAGAACAAATAGTGAGGCTCATGCTTATAATATTGCCAGTAAAATATACATAAAAAGAAGGGCTTATTATCTTTTGCTTAAGTAAGTTTAGCTTGTTTTTCTTTATTGGGAAACAAGATAAAAATACAGATTTAGAAGAATTAATCTGCAGATACTACATTTTTTTTTTGCCATCTTATACCCAAATCGACATATAAACTGAAATGCTTCAGGCAATGTGCTTGTGGTTTTATAAATCTTAAAGGGACGTTTGAGATGCACTCCCACTCACTTGACTTAATTTATTGCAGACTTCTAACGATCTAATGATTTTTTTGTACAGTTGATGAATCTGTAAAACATAGAGGTAAGCCCACACAGTGTTATTTTTCTACTTGTAACAATATCAGCAGAGTATTTAATGGAAATACTGAAGCATTGCCCCAGATGAAACATTACCTTTGCCACATATGTTTTACACATGCTTTTGTTAATGATCTGTTCCTATAATGAGCTCAGTGTCTCAGTGTGTGAGAAACAGCTGTAAAGCCTTCAGTCGACTGTGACGAGATCCATTTTGATCTAAATGCTTTTTTTGTCACATTACATTATTCCTGAAATTATTTGTGGTTTTCCTTTTTGTAGATGTGGACGTGCTACAAAGACTGGGATTGGTTGGGAAAAGACCACCTGGGACACGCTCCACACCTCAAGGTGTCATCCCCTTCAAATCAGGAGTCATCCTAACCCAGAGGGCGAGAATTGACATCCCAGTGAGCTCCGTCGTCCCTCCATCACTGGGCTCTGCGTTCACTCTCATCCTTAGCGTATGTTCGCATCGCATAAACAATGCTTTCCTCTTCACCGTTGTGACAAAGAGGAAAAGACTGCAACTAGGTGTGCAGTTCATCCCTGGGAAGATCTTAGTTTACTTGGGCCAAAAGAACACTGTAAATTTTGATTATGAAGTTCATAATGGCCAGTGGCACAACCTGGCTTTGGACATCCAAGCCCAAAGGGTTACGTTATATACTTCTTGTGGGAAGACAAGTATGCATGCAGATTTGCATTTTAAAAATGAAGAAACTCTGGATCCAGAGGGCTCCTTTCGCTTGGGAAAAATGAGCCAGAACTCTGTGCAGTTTGAAGGAGCCATCTGCCAGTTTGATATTCATCCCTCTGCTAAGGCAGCTCACAATTATTGTAAGTACATTAAAAAACAGTGCAGGGAAGCTGACACTTATCGGCCTAACCTCCCTCCTCTTTTACCACTATTACCCCTGGACTCCAATTTATCTGTCACTTTTCAGACCCCAAACATTTTAACAGAGATAAATCACAGACATTTTAGCTCTAAATCTTCACTAACACAAGAAAAGATACACAATCATGAAACCTCCCAAGGCCTGAGCATGCCTACTTTAATGACATCTCAGTCTGTACAAAGCACAGTGCCACCAACGATAGCCCAGCCCACATTACAGCCCCCCCTAGAGGTCACAGGACAAACCGCCATGGCCTCCTTTGGGAGTAGGACGTCACAAATATCTCCAAAGCCAACTCAACAAAGCAACCCTAGGAAGAACCTTGTAAGAGCTACTATAAGGCCACAGATATTAAAAGAGGACAGGGTGGCTGACACTGCCGGACCAACAGGCCAACAGAAGAACAAATTGGATATCCAGAACCCTTCCACAACATACCTTAAAACTTCTAGCGCATTCACGGTGTCAGAGATTACAACATTAGCATCACGGAGACCTCTACAAAAGGAGACCTCCTTTTTCAAAACCAAATCCACTTCTTTTGAGCCTGTCACACCTGCGGCCACAGATGGTTTCCAAAGCTTTGACTTTGAACCAACCCAATTCTCCTTCTTGGCAGAGTCATCTGGACTGAAAGGAGAACCTGGACCACCGGTAGGTTGTTCTTTAAGATTTGTTGTTGCCATGCTCTTTGTATGTTTCACATTTGAATGGCTTGAAATTGTAAATGTGCTAAAATGTTCTGCTAACATTTTCGTTAGAAGGACACATAGGTCTTAATTTATTATTCTATCATTGGTGCTGAGGTATTGTAGCCTGACTACATCAGACTTCCTACTTCCGCTAATTTCATTTCGCTCCTGTAGTCACTCTGAGATAGCAGCCTATCTTTCAGTTTTCCAGCGGCCTTCGGACGGCCGGCCAATCAGCGAACATAGACATAGACGCTAAGCGCCGAGTTTTAAATTGCAGGTTAGAGAAATCGAAAACCGAAACGACTGCGGAAATGGGAAACGAGACACGGAATGTAATTCGCTCTGTTATGGAGAACATTCTGGGGTTTTTCAAACATTGTCATATAAAAAAAAGGGACAGAAAACAAATGCTAATTTTAAATTTGGATTTGTAAACAGGTAGTTGTAGTGTTCAACCCACCTCGGTGACACTGTTCCATGATCGCAACTCCATGGACTTCCTCGGCTTTTTTATGGTCCTTGGAGTTTTAGATGGTGTATCTCGGTCTCTTTTATCGGTCAAGCTCAAACTGGTTACCTTTTGACAGGCCAGTGTTTCCTTTCTTTTTCTTTTTCTCCTAAGGAACAAAGAGCTATGTTTAAAAGATCTAATCCTAAGTTTGAGAGTTGGCTACAAATATTTTCTTGTTTCACTCTGGCGAAAATAAGTTTAGAGGCCGTGATTGTACCGTGGATGCGTAGATTAACGTTGCATAATCTGCAAAAGTCGTTTACAGCAGGTTTACAGTGGAAGTTCGATCATAGATTTGAGTTTGATGCATAATGTCTGTGGTTCGATGCGGCTATGTCGGCGCATACCATACGTCATAAATAAACTTATCGGATTGGTTTACTGGTAAACCAAGAGCAATCTTGGTAAAGAAAACACTTCTCTATTATGCCATTCCAGACTCTGTCTACGAAGAAAAGTGAAGTAGCAGAGTCTGGTATTACCAGGCTAGAGGTATTGACAAATTGTTCAAAGATTTGTTTGAAAGACATGATGAGTGAGTTCATGAAAAATGATGTAGTAGTTACTACGATTGTGTTCTCAACCTGTAACTGTAACATAATGTAAGTATACAGGGGTTGGACAATGAAACTGAAACACTGGCCAATGTTGGAGGTTTGACATCTATATGCCTGGCGGTCAATCTTCAGAGTGAAGCACGGGTGGATCAGTGATGGTTTGAGCTCCAATATCATGACAATCCTGATTGTATTTGATGGACACGACACTGCCGAGGACTACCAAACCCTTCTGGAGGATCATGAGCACCTGATGCTCAAACCGTGTATCAGCATGATCATGCACCAACACACACAGCAAGACTTGTGACAGAAGGGTTTGATGAAGATGAAAGTGACGTTGAACATCTCCCATGGTCTGACAGTCACCAGATCTGAATATTATTGAGGTGTTTTGGAGGAGCGAGTCCACCAGCATCATATAGTGACCTGGACAATGTTCTGGAAGAGGAACGGCTCATAATCCCTCTGGTCACTGTGAAGGACTTCTATCTGTCAATTGGTGCTGTATTTGGATGCAAAATGAGGCCCTCACCATTCTAACAAATTATTGTGTAGTAAAACCAGGTGTTTCAGTTTTTTTGTCCAACCCCTGTACATTGTTGGGTTGATATTGATAACTGATAATAAATATTGATAACTAATAATGAATAAAATAAGGCATCAATAAGAGTAAGAAAACCTTATTTAGTAGTTTGACAATGTTTTTTATAATATCTTGGAAAAAAATATATTTTAACAACATTATAAATATTTTAACTCATTCACTGCTTACTTACACACAACTTTTGTCTTCCCAATCAAAGTCATGTAGTGTGACTCACTAATATTATAAATATTTGAGCTTTCTGACTGCTTACTAATATTCAAAAAAAAAAAACTTGCCGACTGGTCTGCCAAATCAAAAAAAAGTCATGTAGTCACTAACTCAAGAACACGTGCATTTTTTGCAAGAACACATGCAAAAAACATCAAATTTATAAACCACCCTTTTGACTGTATGTAATGGTCAAGGTCAGCAAGTCTCTTAAAATATCCAAAAATGTTATCTTTTTTGGCACGGTTAATTCAGGTTGTAAAAAAAACAACTTTATTTTATAGTAAAATGTTATTATTGCAAGCTTTTCCCTAATGAATTTTACTGAAGGTATGGATTTGCTTGCTGAAATACTCAAAGCTAAGTCAGGATACAGAACCATAACAACAAGGTCTTCAGCTTTCAACAGACCACTAGAACTCTGTAGTATCTTTCTTTTTTTTAAACAGTGTCTTATGGTGGCCAGATGGCTAGTACTGCTTTGCTTATTTTGAAGAATGGTAAAATGTGAATTATTGGCTGTGGCCATGGTTTTTCTTGTCTGCATTGGCCTTGTCATCTGCCTTCATATTTAACTCTTATATTTAACTCTTTCCTCACCAGCGTTTTAGAAAAAAGCCAGCGACAGCATTTTTGATCATTTTCACAAAAGTGTCATGATTCATGTTAATTTTTTGTTGTAAATGCAATATATATCAAAAGAAAGAAGAGACCCTCTGATTTTAATCAAAAACAAACCTATTCTTGCTTAATGCAACAAGTTCTTAAAAAAAATCAAAATTTTCAGCAAAATGATGAGAATATCATGTTTTTGGCAAAGACTAATGGATCAGATTCAGTATGATGATCAAAACGTTGATGGAGTAGATCAAGTCCATCAACACCAACAAAGCTTGGACAGTCCTATTCATTGTCCTGGGTCGACATTTCATTTGGTAACGTTAGGCAGTTTTGATTTCTATACTGTTTAAAGTTGATGAACGCATTATTTTACATATACATCTGCTTGTATAACAGTGAAAACACGGAAAGACGGAAAATTCAATCGATTGTTTCATAAATTATGGAATTTACATCAATGGTGGAGAAAGAGTTACCTTAAGTGTTGTAGCATTGCATTAATATGGATTCTTTGTCAGTTGGTATCTAACTTCTTCAGGAATTTCAATACATAACATACCACACACTACAAAACTACATATTTTACCAGTTAAACAACATTGGTGGTTGAAAGCTGGAAAATGGTGTCATCATTGTTGCCTTTGAGTTTTTGGTGGTCTTGGTCTTAAGCCTAGTTTTTAAAATCCTTTGAAAGGGCATTACAAGCTGGTAATGTGTAATGCTTGCACACATTTTCCTTGTAGTTAAATAATGAGGTCACAAACCAGCGGGTGAGAGGACACACACTACAAAAAAAAAAAAAGTAATCGGCAGTCTGTCTTGTTTTACGCTAAACATGTCTAAACATCCTTGAAACTTAAAAGCAAGAAAAATTCACTTGAGAAGCAAAGTTATGTACATTATGGGACTTGTTTTCAGAGAATATATATCTTGAATGATGTATTGTTCTTTAACCTATTGTCATATATTTTTATTACTACTTTAAAACTAAACCTTACTAAATGTACCTTTATGCTTAAACAAAGCATGTGCCTTTTTTTGTCAAGAAAATGTATCTTGGTTCACGAATATTTAGATATTTGTTCTGGAAAACTAGACAAAAATGCTCGTTAAAATATATATATTTTTTGCAGTTCAGCCTAATAAAAGCTATACAATCTCTTTTATGTACAGTATAATCATTTGCATTAGTTTTAGATTACCACAAATCCGGTCACTGTTGGGAAAACAGTAAATCATTGGGAATTTGTGTTTGAGTGGAAAAACTCTTTTTGGTAGGATGAATAAATGCTGACAACCTGGAGGTAGGATCTATTTTTAAAGGAAGATTGCTCTGTGATTGGATGAGAATGATTCAATCAATCTTGTAACAGAGAACAGACTTACAGCTATAAGCTTTCCTATAAATTGTTTCCATTTCTTGTGCATACGATTTTTACTACAGGCTTGGGTAGGAGCAGCACTATGCTCTAAAGTGAGCTGATATTTGCCATAAAGTCTGCTGGCCTCATCCAGACCAGCACTATTATGCAGTGTATTATGGTTCTGTATTATACACAGTGAAGTTCTGAACCATTTTCCAACAACAAACAACAACCAGATGTGCTGTTCAGTATGTCTGTCACACAGATAGCACTGTGCATTTTCGGGAGATATCCCCTTTAGCAATTACTATAAAAGGTCTTGTTTCCTCCTTTTCTAATCTTTTCATTCCTTCTCGGAGGCAGAGAGAGAAAGATAGATTGCTTTTATTCAGGAAATGTGCCACGTGGAAGAGAGAGTAGGGGGCTCAAATGGGCTTTTTCTGTCCTTCTTTCTCTCTGGAAATCAAAATGACCATATTAATGTTATTCATATCAAGCAGACACTGTGCGCACAATGTCTCTTGGTTTATTACCGTATGTTTGATCTTACTCCATAGAAGCTCATTTTACTTGAGCAAGGACGTTTATTGCATAAAAACTCAATGAGTCAATGCAGTTCATTTTTATTAAAAGTAGTTTTAAAGTGGATTTCTTGAAAACAAGCATACACTTTTGAATATTCTTTTATTAGTGAGTGTTGCTTTCATAATGATTAGAAACAGGAAGCTATTAAACATTGTGGAGTTCTGGCAGCATCGCTCTGTATGAGTATATGGGATCTTGCCAGTTCTGCAGGTGTTACGATACATTGCCAGGAATTGTCTCGTATAATTTATTTGTAAGCAGTTATTTTCATTAGTTCAAAGTTGCCATCAGATGTGAATGCAACTTGAATTGCTGCTGACACATTTTTCACTAACACAACCCAGATAGCAAACTGACATTGAATCAACGTGGAAATATGACATCGAAACAACGTTGATCTGACATTGTTTTTGCTCATCGAATTAACGTTGAACCAACGTCAGACGCGTCATTCTTTCAAAACTAACGGAAAATCAACTTGAAATCAACGCGTTGTTTCAACGTTATGAAAGCAAACCAATTTTCGATTTTCATTTAGCTTTGAAGAATGCCGCGTCTGACGTTGGTTCAATTCGATGAGCAAAATCAACGTTGTTTCAATGTCATGAGAGACGTCGTTTCCACGTTGATTCAATGTCAGTTTGCTGTCTGGGAATGCTAATTCCAAAGTAGATTGCTGGTAAATTATATAGAAAATAACATGGATGATTGTTCTTCATTGACATTGTCAGATTTCTGTAAAATTGATAGAAAGAGAATGTAATAATATAACAAATAAATGTGTTTTTTGTTTAATTGGCACTTTTCACATGACGTCACACAACTTGTTTTGTGTATTCTTACTTGCGTCAGTATAATGAAAGTGGAATACTAGTGGCACTCAAATAGATTACACCCAATATTTGTATATCTACCACAAATACAGTTAGAGGATGACTGCAGCCAGCTACTTTCGTCTAAATTCAAGCCAGGCATTTGACGTTTGCCAATATGAAAATGGAGCACTAATCACACACTTTCTTCTTCCCATAGTGACCCTTATACAGTGTTTGCTGTCTTTATTGCAGATGAAGTTGGTTAGATGTACAGTATTTGTCAGTATTTGTCAAATAAAAGGATGTTTTAGGCGTTTACTTTATGTAATTCAGCACCTGTATGTTCATGAAGTCAACATAATAAGCTTATAGACCATTTTGCAAGATGTAAACAACACTGGTCCAGAAGCACTTCCTGTTTCAATTTGTAACTGTTTTCTTTATTTCACATGTAAAGAAAACATCTTAAATATGTTTGTTTAACTTTTTGATTCAGTTTTATATCTTCTGTTGGTTGTATTTTATCCCAGCTTTTATGTAGTGTTAAAAAACTGAAACAGGAAGTGTTTCAGGACCAGTGTTGTTTACATCTTGCAAAATGGTCTATATGCAGAGGTGTAAAGGGTACCTGTAAAGTGCTTAAGTAAAAGTACAGATATCTTACAGCCAAAAATGACTCCAAATATTCTTCAAAAAAGTCTCTTCAATATAACAATGCTACGGGTGGTCGGACACCACCCTTAACAGAGACGCACACAGATCGGCTCGTAGCAAAAATAATAGGGGTATGTTTATTTAACATGTTCAGTTTTTAAATAGTAAATATAGCAACAAGATCTACTACAAAGGCGGAACGCTTCAGTACTGCCGACAGCTAGTAGGCAGAAGTTTCAAAGACAGAAAACAAGGCAGTGCATCGCTTCTGTTCTCAGTCTCTGTGTGCGGGCTCAGGAACGGTCTCAGAAGCCTTATATAGCGCAAACTTAGGGTGTAACTTATTTTTTTCTAGCTCGTTAGTTTAGATCGTATTTAGATATATAAGGGTGGTTAACTTTGATTGACAGCTGATAACGGGCTGCACCGAGTGGAATTTGACGTCTCGGCCATGATCTGACACAATACATCATACCACCTCTGTATCCTTTCTGAACATTTGTATTTTGTATTTCCCAAGATTTTCCAGTATGGCGCCGCCCATACCCCCCATAAACAGCTTCAAAGCCGTTCTTCAGAGAGTCTATGGGTGACATCACAGATGCTTTGTCCATATTTTTTACAGTCTATGGTTTTGGCCCCATGACTTGCTGTAGTCATGTCCTCATCTCAAATATGAAGTACCAACTATTCACAATTACCTACTAATGTACTCGCATTCACATAATGTATAGCCTTGTTAACTAATTTGGATGAGTAAAGAGTAAAGATATTGTACCTTCAATGCCCTGTGGATGGCGAAAGCACTTCTTTTGTAGTTGCTAATATATTTGATACTCAAATGCTTACACTATTCCTTATATGTTATTAAGTATGAAAGTCGACTTTCATAAAGTCGACTTTCATGTTAGTGTATTCTCTACTAGCCAGATGCACAAGAATTGCTGGATCAAAATATCAGACCTGTATATGCTCTGTTTTATTTCCCCTGACTAAGTGAAAGGAAAACACTGACCTCTTAAATGCAAGCTCAGTTGATTCATGTGTGGAATTGATTTAAAGTTAAATGATGTGCAAAGTTAACAAGGGCGCCTATGACTGAAACCAATCATTTGCCAGTAAAACAAGCCAAACGTGCAGCAGTATGGAATGTTTTTTGAAAACAAAAGCAGTCCAATTTTGATTTATTTAAAAAATAACTTCATTTTAGACGTAAAAATTAATAATAATAATCCTCTCTGTTCTGTTCTGCTTGTTTTCAACCTAAAACATTTTGCAGCTTTTCTCAATCGCTTTGGCACATTTTTCGAAGCAGTCTTAACATTCCCCAAACTGTTAGTTTAATTGTCACAACTGTTTGCTGTCGGAACATCAGAACTTGTCAACTCTCCAAAACGTAGTAACTCACCCAAAACATTTAATTCATGTTTCAAAACGTATTGTGTTATTGTGTCAGTAAATTGGCCAATGCCACCACCAAAAAAAAAAAAAAAAGTATTTGTGTCATTGTGTGAGACACACTAGTCAAAACGTTTAGATGCTTTTTCACCATGCAAATTTGTTATATACTAATTTAATGTTAATGTGTTACATGTCAACTAAAATTTTCCAGTTGATTTTTGTAATTTGTACACTCTTTATTATGTCTTTCTCTAACACATATCTTAGTTACAGTACATATCTTCCTATTGTTTTTCCATGACAATAAAATTTTTAGTTTACATGTAACACATTTCTACTAAAAATACAAATTTATTTATACTGTACTGATGTAGCTGCTGTTGTTCAGAGTTGTGATGTTCCTACATGTTCACAAATATTTGTGACTATGCTGTCAGCAAAGTCCATAATGTTTCCAAACTTAATTGATAAGATTCCTATTTCATTACATCGGCAGGCCATTTGCCAAATTAGCAAACATAACAAAATTTTATGCCATAAATATATCAATATATCATGTCTGACAGATTTTGATCACTGAATGGATCATTTAGCATGTGAAAGCTCACTCAATGAAAGAATGTGTAGAAGTTGTGAAGAGTTTGACAATTTCACTGAGATTCAAATCAGTTTTGATCAACAAGCATTTACATTTACATCTACATTTAGCATGTGCATTTAGTCATTGTGCAAATTGTTGCTTTTTTGTACACGTGCCAAAACACATGCAATTTGCTTAAGTCAATAAGAAATTCAAATCTGATGTGAACAAGAAACTAACTGTTCAAAGATCTAAACTTACTGTTGTGAGAAAAAAAAGTCTAATTTGAGAATCGAGACAAAGCAATTGAGAAAAATGTAAAATAATCAACCTCAGCATTTTTTCTTCTCTCTTCAATTGAATTCTTTTTTTTTTTTTTTAAACAACTACTGAAACTATATATTTGCGAGTTTAAGTGTCTAACTCTCAAAGTATCTTAAAGGTCACATGACATGGGGTTATTTTATCATTTTTCCTGGGTTTCCCTTATAATGTTAGTATGTTTTTAGATCAAAAATTGTTATAATTTAAAAATAATTGCATTTTTTGGTGTGCACCTGAGACCCGCAGTGACAGCTGCTGTCAGACCTCAAAAATGGAGAGCGACTGGAGTGACGCAAGTAGCTTTGCAACAGAGCGGTCATATGAAGACGAGGACTTTTCTCACCCACCTTCACCTGAAGTGGAGTAGGGTGAATTGTCTGTGGACACAGGGCCATATCAATTCCAGCCACTGGCTCAAACTGCGGTCTTAACTCCCGCATCGAGATCGGCATCTGATGAGTTTTGTCGAGTTGATGTCAATAGCGCGCGCTCTGTAGGCATATTAGGCAGTAGGCATAGGCATATGGAAATTGTATTGAAGTCTCGTTTCAGGCCAACAAGGAAGAAAAGAAATAGTCGAATAAAGTCGTTATGTTTGCTTGTTTTTTTTCGCACAAAAAGTATTCTCGTCGCTTGATAAACTTATAGTTGAGCCACTGTAGTCACATGGAATATTTAAACATTTTCTTCATTGACTTTCTGGGCCGTCAAGAGCCAGTCCCTTAGGCAGTCTATGTGGTAGTGAGACAGCTCTCAAATTTAATAAAAAATATCTTCATTTGTGTTCCGAAGACGAACGAAGGTCTTACGGGGTTGGTACAGCATGGGGGTGAGTAATTAATGACTTAATTTTAATTTTTGGGTGAACTAACCCTTTAAAGTATTTAGATCTATTCCCATCACATAAAATGCTGCCGTGATGGGCATTGAGCAAGCAGATGACAGTCTGTTGATCACAAGAATAAAGATCTGATCATTGCAACGCAGTTTCTGCACTCTCTCTAATGCTTTTACCAATGCAAACACGATGATGTACATACAGTAAGAGCTTTGTTGTGCAGTGTAACGTGCGTCATTGATTTCATAATGAGTTGTCCAGATAAACTTGCGCTGTGTGGAAAGATTGTTCTTTGATATCATTTGTTCACAATTTAAATAAGATATTTTCATTCTACTAAAAGAAACAATGTGAAGTTGATATTTTAGTCTCTGGCTTGACTTACTGATGCTTAAACAGTATTGAACGATTTCGAGAGAAAGATTACCTGTCTTGAATAATTAGGCTAACTTACACATCAGAAATTGTTGCTTGGTACCTCAATCTATTTATTTTCAGACTTTCATCGAGGCGAGCTCTGTATTGGCCCAAGTTGAGGAAACAGTCGTCGGTGAAATGTTTCGACCATACAAAACTTTGGGAAGTTGTGTCGGCGCATTTCCAGAGAAAATAAAATTAACCCATTGTTTCTTCAGAGGCTCGGATGAAGGAACTTAAAAATAGTTTTTTGTTCATTTGTACATACATCCGAACACAAATCAACTACCATGCTTCGCTCGTTTGCAAGCCATGATAACTCTCGAGGAAAAAAAACTCAAATTCGTACTTCCAGCTCATTTTCTCATTTGGGCGAGCCAAATTCTCTGGGCGGGCAAAGAAGAGAAAGGGGAGGTTATCTTTCCTCTGTATGACGTCATACGAAGGAGATTCAAGATCAGTCCATCTGAGCTTTCGTTTTCCCAAAGGCAGAGAAAGATAGGCAAAGCTCGGTTTACACTGATTGAAATTTCTAGCCACTGGGGACAGGCTAGGGGAAATCATATTAATGTTAAAAAACCTCAGAAAGGGAAAATTTCTTTTCAGGGGACCTTTAAAACATTGACTAGAGTTCACTGCCTCCATCCATTAGGGGGATTACTGCCTTGTTTGAGAGTTCATTCAATGTCAGCAGGTAGATATTTAACACTAAATGACCCTTTTTGTCACAATTTCCCTCCCTCCTTCTCTTTCAGGGACCTCCAGGACCTCCTGGCAAGCCAGGATTACCAGGGAAGAGAGGGCCAAGGGTAAGCCTGTTAAAATCCTTCACTTATTTTCTGTTGCCTGGCCCAGGCTTAGGAGATCTCTATGTTTTTACTTAATATATTTAAAATCAACCTAATATTTCCCTGGAAGTTGCCACATGCCACGAGTTGCCAAAGCTGTATTAAAAGGTAATGAAGTTATCGTTTGGTGTTATTCACCCTGGCAGTTTCAACATCGACCACACTACCATGCTCCAGTTTTAATCACACTCCAAATGTTACTCAAGGACATTGGAATAACATGTTATTTTTGTCAGGTGCTAGAAGGGGTAACAACATTAAAGTAAATTAACATTAACATTACAGTAAATTAGCATATGAAATGCATGCTAAATTTAGAAATCCATTTGATAATCAGATGTATGCAAATTCCCATCCAAACATATTGAAAATGTAACCACTAAATTAAAAAAAAAAGTTATTTCCATATTTCTTGTTGCATATACTGTATACCAGCATTTAAAATATTTCATGAAATTATTAGTACACATTACAATAAATTTTTGTTGTTGTTGTTAAGGCTTAATTTATTTTGTGAAAACGTTTTCCTCGATTTATTTAATCTCATTGAAGTCTTTCTTTATTACCAATTGATGGTTTGTCATCAGGGTGAGTAAGTACATTGTAGAAATGACTTTTTTTTTTTTGCTCAGAAAGATTGTTATCAAGAGTGGAAGAAAGAGTGAGACAATGAGATATCAGTCAGTCAGTGATTCACAGAGACTTCCCTTGGTGGAAGTCTAGATGTTTTGTGCGTGAGATACCTGCCCTGGCCTATGAGACTGCCCTTTAGTGAGGCCCCTGAGGGCTGGACTGTGGGAAACCAATCTGTTGAGCTAAAGAAAGGGCTCTTTGTGGCAGTCTTATTAAAGGCATTTAAAGCCTCACCGGTGCTCACCGGCTCTTAAGCTCTCCAGAGTGGCTGGTCAAGAGCATTGGGATCCTATACCATCAGTCAGTGCCCTAAGGTACTATGAATATTTCATGTAACTCCTGATATAATAAGAAAAAAAAATTGCTGATTTTTTTTTTTTGTAATATTAAAGTTTTTTTTATTTCTGTAATGTTTGTTATTTGTCAGTTTTCGTTCATTGCAATTCATGATACAATTTGTTCATGGGAAACGACATTCAGCTTTGGTTACAGAAGTGCAAGCCAAAATTCGCTGCATTTAGACCATCAAAGATTAAATGGGTCATGGATCAGAGCAAACTTGGCATTGCAACGCAGTGAGCTACAATGGATGCTTCAATACATACAGCATCATCATGCCCAAGTTTATTTTATTTACTTTCATGTGTCCAGTGTAAGAGGCCTCAAACATTTAAAAAAATGTGACCAGTTCCATTTCCATACTTTAGATGGGCTTATTATAAACAAAATACTTTCATTCGCTCTACATAGTGTTAGCCTCAGTTGCTTATTCATAACACTTAGCAACGCGATCACTGTGGCTCAAACTTTGTGGCAAGGAAGATGCAGAATGAAAGAAGATACTCTAATACTTTTAATGGGCTTTATGCACAGCTGCACTACTTCCTGAACTTCAGCCAGCTGTCTGTCATTATTGGGCAAACTTGATTAATTCAGGTGTGTCTGATGATTGTTGCCATGAATACTGAGGTCAGCCACACCTGAATTAATAAATTTGTCCAATAATGGCCAGTGGTGGAATGTAACGAAGTACAAATACTTTGTTACTTTACTTAAGTACATTTTTCACGTATCTTTACTTTACTTAAGTAGAATAAATAGTGCCTACTTTTTACTTTTACATCGTTTCATTTTGCAGCAATTATTATACTTTCTACTCCACTACATTTCTACAACTTCTGTTACATTTTCGTTACATTTTCTGATCAGTTTTTCCCCTGCCAAAACGTAATCTGACCGTCCGTTCATTGCACGTTTGTCTCACCAGTGACGTTTGGTTGCCATAGATACAGTATATCAACCCGGTCACACTAAATGCGTCTCACACGCAGTGTGTTTATCATGCAACTCATATGCGAAAATTTGTTTTTACGTGCATAGGAAACACACCGTGTGTAATATATGTTTGGTTTGGTTAGGATTATGGCAAGCCAAGAGGTTCAGAATTACACCATAAATTAATCGCGTTTACTGCCAAACATAGTTATTAACATATAGTAAGGATAAGCATGATATTGCCTAATTGCAAGCTTGTTTCAGAAATGGTGACATTTTTTTCCTTCATTATTGAACATCATTATAGGAGTAGGCTATTAGGTTGAATGAGTTAGAATTAAATGTTTTATTAATCATTAGAAAATAGACATTAAGATAATAAATTGTTATGCAAGTACTTTTACTTTTAATACTTAAAGTACATTTAAAATAAAGTACTTTTTACTTTTTACTTAAGTATGGTTGTCATTGTGTTACTTCTACTTTTACTAAAGTAAATATTTATCTGGGTATTTGTACTTTTACTTAAGTACTGAGATTCAGTACTTCCTCCACCACTGATAATGGCAGACAGGAAACAAGGAGCTGGCTGAAGTTCAGGAAGTAGTGTAGCTGTGCATAAATCCAATTAACACAAAAATAGACAACAATCAATTGAGGGCTTAAACAGGGAACAGGTGTGTAACTAATCAGAAACCATGACAACAAATGAATGACTAGAACTCAGGCAAATGGGGACAGTGAAAACTCAACAACAAAGAACAAAACAAAAAAAAAAGACAGAGAACATGACCATGCCAGTGATAGTGATAGTTAACAGAGTTTAATTTGTTAAACTGAATACTGTATGCAAATGAATCCCAATTTAACAATCTAAACCTATAGGAAAAGTTTATAAAATAGCACTAGAGAGCTTGAGATTCATATACAGGGACAATCTCGAAACACATCTCACTGAAGGACACAATGGTAATAGAGCATATCCTTAGGATGTACATCAATAAGCTTTTAATTAAAGAGGGTTTCATTTCCATTCTTCATTTATTTGATCCAATTTAAATTAAGAGAACAAATTATATTTTTGAACTTCTCATCCAAACAAATGCATTTTCAATTGAAAAATTATTCCAAGTCAAGCATATTATGTCGGTCCAGAGGAGAGAAGTGCGGCCACATTTGCGAAATTTCGTCAAAGTTGTCAATAGTGTAGCGATGTATGACGCACAGCTACATTTCTGATAATAGGGTTTCCTATTGGAATGACCATATTTTGTCTACAAAAATTCTTAACAATAGTAAATGAGATTGCACCTTTTAGATAAATCGCTTTTTGTATTTTGTTGCTTTGAAAAAAATGCTTCTAGTAAATATCTAAATGTTAATGTAAAAGTAATGCAAACATACTAACTTGCTGCCCATAAAAAGCAACAGTGTGACATAATTAGTTGCTTTTTATGATAATATAACTTTTAAAAGTAAAGTTCCCCAGCACTGGTCAAGAATTGTTGAATGGCAAAGAACATCAGCAGGCTAAAAAAAATGTATTTTAAATGTGAGGGTCAGAGGTCATGAACAAATCAATGTTAGTGAATTTCCTCAATCTTTCTCATCTTTAAAAAAAAAAAAAAAATCTTCACAGTTTCTTCTACCATCCGAAGTTGTTTGTTCTGTGTTAGGTTTTCTTCTAAACTTAGTCAGGCTAGTTTATTTAGTCTGGTGCGTTGTTACTTCCTTATTGTCACATGCACTTTTTTGAAAACAAACAATGCAATTTCCACCAATTTCCATACTAATTTAGTGACTACACCAAGTATGGTAGTGTTTATGTAGTAATTCATCCCTCAGGTCTCTCACAACTGCACAGAACTGTAAACCATTCCCTTCTGTTTCACCATGTGCTGGGTCATGTGATCTGTAAGGGTTGTCTGGTGTGAATCAATGCCTCGTAGATGACAGACATGAGTGTTGGACATACTGTATCAACACAGTAAAATTCTCTGACGTACAGTTTGTCTCTGTCGTTTCCACTGCTAAAGCTGTCTTAGATCAGATTCTTTACAATGCCAACACTACAAAGTTCACTTTAAACATAGCTTAACTTGGTCAAGAGGCCAGATCAGACAAATATATTCTCTCAAGTGCACTGGTAAACATTAGCAGGGGCCTTCTTTGAGCCAGGTCAGGGAGCTTTGCCATAAGTCAACCATTCTCAAATAAATGAGGCGGAAAGTGACAACCACCACGCGGCGCGTCTTCCCACACGAGTGCCTGTTGGAGAGCTGAAAGTGAGCAAGAGAGATTAACCAATATGTAACTTGATAGGCTTTCTTGATACTCCTCTCTCAATCTCCTCTGATCACTAACCACGGCCACATGTTCAGAACTTGACCAAACATAAAAAACGAGCTGGAAATCTGTACATGAGCTTCTTGTAAGTATCTCCATATGGCCAGTTTGTGTGCACTCAGCAGGAAGGGCAATGAATAAGAGCCCCACTCATGACTAACCCCAGGTGGATCATACATAAATTATAGCGCCGCCTTGACAAGTAGACTTAGCATTACCTCTCGGCTCTGGCTAAGTCTTTGAATTTCACCGTAGCATGTTATTTGCTCTACAATATAACTTCACTGATGGTTGTCAGCTATCACTCAAAATATTTAGGCGTAAATTTAAGATTTATGTATTGGAATTGCATATAAAAGTTCCATCCATTTGTATTACACAGTTTTAACATGGACAGATAATGCATATTTGTCATACTTCAATAAAACAGGTAATCTTTAAGAGTACAAATGAACGGAATGTTTTTCAAATACACAATAACCTAATTTATTTATCATCAATAAATCCCATTTAAATTTTTTTAATTAATTGAATATTACTTAATATTAGTATTGACTTATAAGTATAGTATTAGTACTTAATGTTGAACATTAATGATAGAGAGAAGTTATAACTTGTATACACACATCAAATGTAGTCGAGCACATTTCTGCATTTTAATAAGCTGATTGAGGTATCTAGACCACAGCGGTGGATATTTATCAGATTGTAGTCTGCTGCATCCTCCACAACACCCTTAAGATAGGGAATTGTGTCATGCAAATTGCTTTCAGCACATATGTTGTGCTTATTTACCTGATTTTACTTTATCCTTTAGTAAATTATGTGTTAAAACAATGCAGAACGCCTGACCAAATAAGCAAGCACAAATAATTTTCCCCACTATTTATTCATTTTTATTTTTTTTGTCGCATTATTATAGCCTTTAGTTTCAGCTAGCATGTCTTATCCTCCAAAGTGGCGGCATTTGTATTGTGGCTTTTTCAGTTTGTTGTTTAAGATCACCATTTTGCTTGCTTTGCTAGCAGAGCGTGTAAATCTGTGTCTGGGGAGCTTTCTTTCACTCTTTCTCTACTCAAGCCCCCTGTTCGCTGCTGGAAAGTCAGCTAATGAAGAAAATCATGTCCATATGTTATATGCCAAAAGCATATGCCAGAAGTACCTTTTAAAACACAACCCTTTCTTGTTAAGTGGAGGGCAATTTTACGAATGCATGCCTTGGGCAAACTGTGCTACTTGCATACAGTACTTATCATGAGGGCCAGAGAAAAAAAAAAATGATGATTGATATATTTAAACATTTCTCCATTCCCTAAGTTGTTCTAGCTGCTCCCCTTTAGATCTTGACAGGGTTAGCAAAGAGACTAAAGTTAATAATGTAAATGTTAGAATCAGGTAAATGTTCCCTTGTTTACCCCCCAGTGTTTGAGCTGAAGAGTGAAGGGCTGAGAGAGGTCTTGAACTCCTGAATGGTCTGCTGATTGATTGCCCTGACATAATGTGATGTTTATTTCATTCTTTACGACTTTTTGTCTTAAATCTATAAAGGCACCCAAGTGCGCCGCACATTGTTTTATGAGGAATTTACAGAACTTCCACTCTGGAGTCACCTTGTACTGAAGTCAAAGTCAATTATTTAAAAAAACAACAACATATTTTTAATGCATTGTTATTTTAAAAATATTTCAATTAAATTCTAATTTATTTCTATAGTAAAAAATGTTCTTCTTGAGCAGTTTTTCAGTTTCACCTAGAACTGCATGATTACATCAGTGAAATAAATCGCTAACCTAAATGAAACCAGATTCTGCTCCTGATTATACAACCACAGGCATGGAGATGCAATTTTTACCTGATCTGATAAAAAAAATAATCAATTCATTTATCCTACCAATTGAAAACCGGGAGTTTTAGAGAAGATACAATTTGAGAAAAATGTGTCACCACATAGAGGGGGAAAAAAAAAACGTTTAAGGCTTCCAAATTAAACGTCTGACAATATAATTTCCGCTAAGGAAAATGTTATTTGAAGACAGATGAGTTGTGACAGATGTTTTCTTTAATAGGCGGTTAATCTTTGATTTAATTAGCTGTGTCGCTTACATCAGAGAGGGTCAAATTATCGTTTTACAATGTCATTTAAATCATGTAACAAACTGGGCAGTTACTCATTTTACCTGCCAAAGTCAATTTCAACTCACATTGACACTTTATGAGTGATAATTTGAGACCCTGATAACAGCTATTGAACTGACAGAAGAGATGGTCATGTGCATGTAAAACAGTCCACTACATGGGTATTCATTTCTCTGACTCTTTTTGTATGCCTCTCTCCTTTTGATTCTAGTCTTTTTACTGGCCATTTATTTTGGCAAAAGGAAAAACAGTAGTATGGGTCAAGGCCTGTGACCCTATAAGTGTCCTGCAGTGATTTCACAGGAACTATAGAGAAGAAAGCCCACAAATACAAGTGAACATGTGTTGTTTTGTAGGGTCCCCTTGGTCCGCATGGAAACCCAGGCCGTCCAGGGTCCCCCGGGCCCAAGGTAAGTAACACACTGAATACAGTACTGTGTGACTTTTGTGGATGCGATCAACTTAGACTTGTGTGTTTGGAACTATGGGACCATTTCCTTTTTTTTTTTAAATTTAGTTTAGTTTTGCATTTTGTTTTGCTTTATTTTTATTTATTTTTTTGACTAACTGATCAGTTTGTTTTGACATACCATAAAAAAAGCTGTCCTTGTAAAATGTCAATCTTGAACTTATTAGTGAATTCCACAAACTTAAAGAAGATCATTAAGCTTATAGGGGTTGAAAAATGAAACGGAAACACCTGGTTTTCGACCACAATAATTTATTAGTATGGTGTAGGGCCTCCTTTTTTGCGGCCACTACAGCGTCAATTCGTCTTGTTTGAACCATTGCAGTACGTGCACATGGTCCTCCAGAATGGTTAGGTAGGTTGGCAGTGTTGGGCCCATCAAGCACAGTAGGGAATGCCATAATATTGCATCACTGATCCACCCCCATGCTTCACTCTGGGCATGCAACCGTCCTGGTGCTAATTCTTTTTTAAAGGGTTAGTTCACCCAAAAATGAAAATTCTGTCAGTATTTACTCACCCTCATGTTGTTCCAACCCCGTAAGACCTTCGTTCATCTTCGGAACACAAATTAAGATATTTAAGATATTAAGATCGCTCCTGCATACAGTCCGTAGGCTTCTTGAGGGACTGGCTCCTGCTGTCCCCGAAAAGTCATTAAAGACATCGTTAAAATAGTCCAAGTGACTACAGGGGCTCAATCTTAAGTTTATCAAACGACGAGAACACTTTTGTGCGCAAAAAAACAACAAAAATAACGACTTTATTTTAACTATTCGTTTATTTCTCCCTCTGCGCGAGTCAGGTTACTAGTTTAATAGCGTAAGCTTCTGTTATTGTACGTCACACGCATCACACACACATGACCAGCGTCGGCCAATAGTGAGCCTACGTGTGACGTAGCTCTACGCAATCACACTACGTTAACTGACTACAGGCCCATGGAGAAGGAAGTGAATAATTGAAATAAAGTCGTTATTTTTGTTGTTTTTTTGCGCACAAAAGTGTTCTCGTCGTTTGATAAACTTAAGATTGAGCCCCTGTAGTCACTTGGACTATTTTAACGATGTCTTTAATGACTTTTCGGGGACAGCAAGAGCCAGTCCCTCAAGAAGCCTACGGACTGTATGCAGGAGTGATCTTAATATCTTAAATATCTTAATTTGTGTTCCGAAGATGAACGAAGGTCTTACGGGGTTGGAACAACATGAGGGTGAGTAAATACTGACAGAATTTTCACTTTTGGGTGAACTAACCCTTTAAGACTCGTATGCTAGCATTACCCTGAATACCGTGCCTCTTGATGCACCTTAAAGGGAAACTCCACCAAAAAATGAAAATGTTGTCATCATTTACTCACCCTTATCTTGTTGCAAACCTGTATGAGTTGTTGAAGAAATATATTTTGAAGAATGATTGGAGCCAAACAGTTCTTTGGCACCATTGACTTCCAGAGTAGAAACAAAAAATACTATGGAAGTTAATGGTGCCCCACAACTGTTTGGTTCCAATCGTTCTTCAAAACATATGCCTTTGTGTTCAGCGGAAGTAAGAAACTCATATAGGTTTGCAACAACATGAGGGTGAGTAAATGATGACAGAATTTTCATTTTTGGGTGGAGTATCCCTTTAAAGGCTTGCTGTCCTGGTCAGAGTAAGCCATCAAGACGCGTAGCAACAATTTGTCCTCTTTTGAACTCTGATATATGTCCCATTGTGTGGATTGTAATATGTTACGTGCAGCTGTGCTGTTGCTCCGCTAATTCAACATTCACACTCTGCTCTTACTGATGTAATATAAAATCAGTGAAGATTGATTACCAGGCTGCGCAAATATAGGCATTAAAGCTCCAACGCTATATTGGCCAGTGTTTCAGTTTCCTTGTCCAACCTCTATGCTTTGATCTACTCAATGGCTTAAATTTATGAGCCATATGTGCTTTAAGTAGCACTTTAATAAGTGATGGGTTTTTTTGTGTTTTTTTTTTTTTTTTACAACAGTGATGTCACAAGGTAGTTTATGTACTATTTTAATACCTAGAAAGAGTATACATAGAACAAAATAAAAAGAAATGGCAAGAAAGTTAGGGTGATGAGTTTGACGACATTAATGGACCTGTTTATTTCCATTCATGTTTTTCACAGTTGTCCATTTTAATACATCTGGCTGCTGGCAGTCATATTGACCAGGAGAACAAAGATCTTTTTTAGCCATAGGAAGGCAAGCCCAAGTTAAAATTCCTCTATTTTGTTATTACTGCCAAATGGGACAAAGATGAGACAAAAATTACAGAATGAGACCCACAGAATTAACACTTGGAGTATATTTGTTGTGGGATTCCAAGCAGGCGTTTCTCTCTGAAATAACAGTAAATTTGTCATTTATTGAGCAGTAATTCATCAAATGATGTATAAGAGTGTGATAACTGGCATATATCCAGACACATGGTGTAGACAAGCACGCTTTTGGCTTGAGAGTCGAGGTGTCTGAATCGCAGTGTTGGAATGATGTTGTACAGTCTCTGCAAAGAGGCTTCCACAACCAAATTCAAAACTGACTCGCAAGTTTATGCCATGCAAATTCCCTTCATTGAGCAATAGTTCATTAAAAGAGAATCAAGAGTTGAACAAGAGTTCATAAGAATTCAGCTACTCGTGCTTTTATTGTTTCTCTTTTAATTTACAACAGCTAAATGTAGATGGGAGAGTTACTGGTTGCTGGCACAGATTTCATGTAAAACGGCCAGGGGGAAAAAATGACGGAAGCATTGTAAAAAAAACAAACAACTTTATTCATTGCAAAATGATCCTACTTAAAAATATATATATTAACAGTAATAGATGTATAAAACACAGCCATAAAGCATGGCTTCATCCCATTGCCTGAAAAGGCAGAAGAATGTGGTGTGTGAACCCCAGTGTCATTGCAGAGACTTACTGTAAACTTATTCTTCAAGTATACATGGGTCACTCTCTTGTGTAAACAACACTCCTTTCCTTTGCGAGCCTTCATTACTCTTATCCATGTAGACTATATAGAAAAATTCAGAGATGAATCCTGTTACAGTCTTCTGTTTGGAATGGGTTGCAAACAGGGGTCACAGTAACTCCCCAGTATAAACTCCTCATTTCCTGTGTGATGTATACTTTATTTACAATTGGCAAAACAAGAGTGAGTGGTATGTCAATGTAGGCAGTTTGCAAAGTCTTTTCATTTAAAAAGCCTTTAAAACAACACTCTCTGTTTAACAGCTATGAAAGCTTTGGTTAATCTAAACACACCTCTTTGTAATATTTTACAGTTTTCCACAAGTATTTGTTTGGATCCCTCAAAAATTCTATGTTAGTTTTAGTTGTTAGTTGTATTTGTTGTTTGTCCTCTGTGCATTACAGGGAAAAAAGGGAGACCCTGGAATCTCACCTGGCAGAGCACCAAATGGAATAAAGGTATGTGTTACCTAGCCTGGCATGCCAGACCTACATCAAGATTAGGTCTGGAAACTCTTCATTGACAGGGCTCAATCCGAGGGGCGGGATAAACGGTCGTCTTTCAAATTCTCTCTGCACGCAATTGGATAGCGCTAAAGCCAATCAGAGCAACAAAGACAGTGACGTACTCAGCGGAGCAAGTTGATAAATTAAACTTTTACCGTATCCAGTCCAGCTGTCAACATTGAACATTGAAAATAAGCGAGATTTCCCGGAATCCATCCCCAAAATAAGTTTTTTTTTGTTTTGTTTTTTTTTACACGACCCACAAACTTTAAAAATAAAACACTAATCATTAAAAGTCTAAGAGTTTATAACTAGCCAACATATGTGTGAGAGAGAAAGAGACAGTATGTGTGTGTTTGTGTGTGTATGAGAGAGAAAGAGACAGTGCGTCATTAAAAAAATAATAGCATAGAGAATGTTTAAATACTAATATCAGCTTACGAGGGAAACGGAGGCGGATTAGTGGTGCTTCGGGGTGGTGGAGATGATTCGGGAGAGGTCCGTGCACCTATACCGATCAGAGCGCGCGCTGACACGGAGTAAAGCCTTTATACTCGACGTGACAGCACGAGCGCGGGCGGCAAATATGACAAGTTGATCATTTCGCCACAGCTTTTTTGTAACAGCGCGCGCGGCGCCGGCCGCATTCGAGGATGAACGCCTTCAAACCGAATATGTCCGAGCTTGCTCTGACCGTCGCAACTCTGTCATCATTATGTTAAGCCTGCCCTCCGACTCTATACACGATGTGATTGGCCCTACCAGAGTTGGGGTTTTCCAGCTCAAACGTCTATGGAGAGTTGCTAGACCACACTTTGCTGCAAAATACATTTTGCTGCCACTAGGGTGTGTCTAGATTTCTAGGCTAATGTGTTACCATATCCCCCATTATTCTTTAATTGAACATTTGATTTATTACAAGTATTGTTAATAATGTTCATCATAATGTTCTTTAGCTTATGTATGTTTTAAGATAAAAAATATTGTGTTGTTTGCAAAAAAAATTCAGTATAGATACAATTATGTACTGTACGTGTATCCATTGTTCAGCACACTGATTTCTTGAGAAATGGGACAGAACCTTACCTTCTGTTATTTTTTTTTTATGAAATGTTTCTGTTCTGAAATGTTCTGACAAATAGAAAGTTCATTAGAACAGCGTTTATTGCAACATTATACATGCTATTTACTGTCACATTTGATCAATTTAATGCATCCTTCAGTGAATGAAAGTATTATTTCCTTTCCAAAGAAAATCCTACTGACCCTAAACTGTAAGTAGTATGCAGTATATCTATGTGTTTTTGTCCTGGCAGATGGAAGATTTGAATAAAAACAATATTCCTCTTTTATAAGTTTTCACAACTGTATTTTAAAATTTAGTCAACTTTGAATATTGGTAAAAATAAACTTATAAAATCACCCAATATGAAAGTCAGCCTTCATCATGAATGTTCTCTTTATATATTTCACCTTCTCAAGACAAGGAAAAACACAGAAATAATGTGAGAAAATGGAATAAGAATGAGATTACACCCTAACATATGTTTTAGTTTTAAAAAATGTTTAAGTTTTGTTGCCTGTTCTTTCCCAGTACTCAAGAATCAGTGAGCAAACAAACATAATGAATTGTGTGGTCTCTCTGAATATGTTAACATTGCCAAATTTACCATAAGAGAAAGTAATTTCCAGCATCTTCCTTTATAGGGGGACCCTGGGATATTAGGGCTTCCCGGACTACCTGGTCAAGCTGGTCGGAAGGTAAGAGGCATTCTTTGATTCATCTACTATAGAGAGACTCCACCAAGGTCACGTCACAAAATGGATCCAAGAGTAGTTCCCAACCCAGATGTTTGGAATTGTTCAACAGACTTAATTTGCAACAGCAAATCATTATGTTTTCCAGGACACATTATTGCTTTATCAGCCGATGCTTAAAGTAATCCCTCACATGAAATCATATTCACGGCATATTCTGGATGGCAGTAGATCAGTCCAACTCAGTAAATGCGAAACAGGTTCTCAAACTGTGAACTAAAATCAGTTGTGTGACATCCCATTGGAAAAGGTTCTTGTTGAAAATTCCCCCTGCTTTTCTGGAGAGAAACCCAATTTGTTGCAGACTTGTCCAGCTGACCTTGATGTCCTCAAACGCTGCAGTGAATGGGATAGCCAGCGCATGACCTCATTGTATTCCAATTCCAAGGGATGTCTGTGGAAAATTCCTTGTAAAATACTGTGGTTTACCTCCATGTAGTATGTGTATTTTATTTTAAAATGTGCTTTAGTGAACAGGACATAATAGGTGTCATTATAGTGCAGCAAAAGAGGTAAATGGATACCAAATCAAATGAACCAACAGCACTTTGGCCAGGGCAGAAGGCCTGCTTCAAAACAGTCATATTTCCAGTGAACATATACACAGTCTACACCGCTTAGTCTACACCGATCAGTCTACACCATTGAAATGAAGTTGACTCTGCCAAGTCCCCTTACTAACACTTTCAGCCATTCTGCTACAATCTGTCTAATGCCAAATTGCAAAGACGTCCATACTCACTCACCCCAAATGGGAAAATGTGCTATTAAGCTTTTAAGAAACTTTCACCGATGAGGCAGAGTGACATTTTCTATTGGGTTTATGAATTTGGCACAGTACACTGGCATGATTCTGAGAAATAATTGAATGTTCTGTTGAGTTGCACATGCAGTCAAACAACACACACAAAGAGACCCATACACACACATCATATTACATCAGCCGTTTTACATATATTCAGAATCAATGGCGTTTAAAAGTGTTGGTTTGAACGTTTGGATCAAAACGGCTCTCTGAAACATTGTAAAATAATGGAATTACCTGGCATTTTCTCTGCCTCCATGTGTTTCCAATCACATAGCCACAGAAAAAAAAAAAAATTAAAAGCTGGTGGAAAATAGTTGCAGACACTACTTGTGCTGAATTACAGCTGGCAGCAAACCAGAAAGTTATTCCATCCATGGTTCTTGGCCAGAGACAAAATCTTGTAACAATAAAACAAATGAAAAAAAGTAATACTCAAATGTACTGTAAAGTAACACATGTACAGTTAGTAGCACTGACACATTTGGTCATATGAGCAGGTAACAATCAGTCAAATTTGAGTTATGCTTTTAATTCTAAAGTAGTGAGCGATGTACAGTCTTTTAGTCCTTTCAAACTAGGGATCAGCAGATGTGGACTCTGGCACATCTGGACAGTGTGTTTTAATAGTACAAGCGTAGGCTACTAACGTCTGCTTGGAGATTGTGCTGCTCCACCCCTTCTATTTCTCACTGAGGTTCACTGGGACCCTGTTGGCAATGGTCGTTTATACACCTTATTAGTCATTTGGTGTGTGTAACTATTTCATAGACACATGAACTGCTGCACGCCATGTATATGTTAGAAATCTTTTTCTGTGATGTGTCCTGAAATGATTTCTGTAGAGCTGACTCCACTTCATTCGTCATTGCAAGCTCCAGATTCCTTTCCACTTACTCATATTCCCACACTCAGCTGCTCTTTTCTCAGTTGCCCTTACATATCAAAGTTCTCAGACATTGTTGAAGCAGTTTTTGTTTTCGAAGCAAAGCATATGATTATTGCTCTTAATCGGGTATTAATCGGGTAACTCCCTAGTCCCTACCCTAAGTATTAGACTGGTAACACTTTACAATAAGGTCCCAGTAGTTACGTTAGCTAATGCATCAGCGAACATTTACTAACAATGAACAATACATTTGTTCCTATATTAACTGATCTTTGTTAGTGTTTATTATTACTTCATTTTAGCTCAGGTCCATTCAAAATTATTAACAAACAAACACAACTTTTGATTTTAGTAAGGTATTATCAAATGTTGAAATTAACACATGCTATAGAAGTATTATTAATTGTTAGTTCATGGTGACTAATATAGTTAATGTTAACAAATGGAACCTCTTTGTAAAGTGTCACCCTTAAACGTCTGTGCTACAAAAGTGAATGACCTCAAATTGCATGGCTTTTTGAATAGGGGTGAGCAAAAACTTTTCTTTGTGATCAGACTCTCCTGATTTTGCTTGCTTGACTTTAACACAGGCAAAAAAATCCCATATTCTTTGGTCTGGTTTGCTGGCTTTGAAGCTGGTCAGGGGTACGTTTCAACTACAACGACATAGTTCGCTGCTTCACTACCATAGTACGATGCATTGTTGGAGAAATCAAATAGCTAGTAACGACTGTTTCCTGAAACCCACTGTCGCAAAGTATCGTTCAACCACGTTGGTTTCGCACGTGGTGGAGTAATAACTACTTTTAATGAAACTGTTTGAGATCCAATTAACGCTAGATTTTTTAATATAAATTACAGACATGTCATCGGAGGACCATTTCTAATTGTTCTCAGTTGTTTTGCTTTATTACCAGGCTCATTATTTGGCTCGTTCTTACATAGTAGAGCACGTTCGCACATGTGCACTCTTCAAACACTAAAACTAAAAAACGTAAATTGCACCGGTTGTACTGAATGTCAGCTTGCTTATTTTTGCTCAAGATAAGGATTTATTACGTCCAAATGTGTTGCCATATAGAAACTATGTGGTACTAACCACAGGTCGAGAGCTGTCGATCAAACCACACAACTTTGCGATGCTGTTTGCGAATGTTCGTTGGAACAATGGTTTCGGGAAACACCGACTTGTTGAACTATGCTGATAACGACAGAACTTGCGATCATTGTTGGCTAACGATGCTTTTGGGAAACGCACCCCAGGCTGGGATTTCATCTATATCATCTGAAGACAAGTTAAGTCTGGTTTTGAGGGTGGTTTGACCTAGCCTGGCTGCGCCCTCCTACGCATTTCCGCTCAATTTCGTTTTCCTTCAGTACTACGTCTGGGACTGCTGTGTATCCTTAGGTTTCCAGAAATCAATTTTTTGTAGGACCAATCAGCGAATAGAGGGAGTGGCTGAGAACCATGACGTTGATGTAAGCGCGTCAGTTTGAGTGCAGTAATGGCAGCGGAGAAAGACGCGAGAAAAGCTATTCGGTCCGTTGTTGGAAAAGAAACTGCCGAATATACAGAATTTAAAGCTGTATAAAGGATTGTTATCGTCTCACCTCTTGTTGCACAACGGAGGACCAAGTGAAGGAGGCAGAAAGTTTGGAAGTTTGTGCTGGGCAGCTCGTGCACGATGACCGTGACATTTTGGACGGACGGTTTAGCCTGGTGTTCGCGGTGTTCGGAAGCCCCGAGTCCTGGCTGCTAAACTATTGTTGAAGATCCGCTCAGGAGTCATGTCAGTCGCTCATATTCTCAACTGTAAATTTACTGATTCTTGTGATGAATAGAACATTTTGAGCCCCTTTGTGTTCTCGTGGAGGAGGTTGGTGTGTCAGTTTTACATGTTGTAAATCATGTAAATTGGTTGTGATTTAAAAAAAAAAAAAATAATTGTCATAAATAAAAATGTGAAAAACCATACTTTGAAGATATTTGATTTTCAGATTTAGATGGCAATGGTTAATTTGTTTTAATAAAAAAAAAAAAAAAAAACTAAATGCCACATAAAAATGTACAAACACATACTTTGAAGACCATAATTAAGGTAATTACGAAACAATAAGACGTAATATGAAAAAATGTTGTTTATTACACATCTGCAGATAGAGACAGACTGGCCATTCACTGTAACAGCTACAGCATTTGCGGCAGATCAGAAAACGACCACAGCGGCGTATTTGTAATGTTTAGACACAGCTTCCACCATTGAATGAATACATCACTGTCCTTCATGTCAAATATACATTTCGAATTAATAATTGTTCCTAGATTAACAAAACAGCTCTCGTTGACTGAAATCCTATATTAGTAAACATAATCCTCTGATCATTCGGACTTGTTGTTTCCAGCCATTTCGGCGCGTGACATACGTCACTCACGACCACACGTTAGCGATTGGCTATGGCAGATCGTGAGTGACTCTGTGCAGATCCAATAGATTTGAACTTTAATAGTGAACCCGCCTACAAGGAAGTAAACGTTTCTCAATTGAGCGGGGCCAGACTCTATGTGCAAATGAAATGTACTAGAGTCTGGTTGAACCAGGCTAGGTTTGACCTGTCTCTTTTAAGCATTAAACACCTTAGCAGCAGCATCGCAACACCCTCCACAAAATCCTAGCATTATGTTTTGCAAAATAAACTTTGTACAGACAAACACCACTTAATATTGACATTAAGGCCAATAAGAAGCCTGGGACTAAAAACACCTGGCGCTTTTTCTGAAAATGGGTAAACCATAATTAAAAGTACTGGAGACAAGAAGAACTTCTACTCCTTCACCATGTGCTGTCATTATGTGGCATGGTTTAAGCTAAAAACCTTGCAGAATTGAAAGGAAATTAGCCTTAGGAATCTTTAGCCTTAGGAATTGGCTGAAAATAAATCTCAGAAAGGGATAAGACTGCTATAAAACAGTTACCATCACATTCTGTTAGCTAAAAATGTAGTTATTTTTATTTCTTTTTTTAACTGGGATTTTGAACACACCATTCCCTGCCACCTGTCTGGGCAATAGGAATATGTTCGTTCGACATCAACAAACTCAAAACTTTCAACCACATCTGTTACCAAATATCAGTCCCATAGATGTCCTTGGCTTTAATAGCATAATTACTGTATATTAAGCTTTATTCTTTGCTAATCCCTGTCACAGACTTACTGAATGAGAGAAAAAAAAAGGGCCAGCTTCTGCAGGGAAAAAAAAATACTTTCGCTTTTATTCAGCTAGAGGTTATATTGACCAATTGGGAGCAAGACTGTCCTTTGGCATCGACTGTGAAATGGAACTAGAACAAGCTGCGTTTTTTGGAATTGGAGGCATCCATTCATAGTTACCTGGAAGAGCATCTGTGTCTGCAATGGTTTCAAATAAAGACACTCTAGGGTAAAAAAAATATGATCTTTTTTTCTGTAGCTAAGGTTTACAGTAAGAAAAATAGAACAAAACAGTCAAAAGGAGACAGATACTACAGACTATCTTGGACTATGTTTGTTTTGGACCAAAATTAGAACTGTTAGATGTTTCTAAAGATGAAATATATCACGTCTAATTTGAGTAAATGCTAAGCTATCTTGGCTAATTTGGTAGCACTCGAAATCAACAATCACAAGAAGTTAGAGATTAAATTTATGAATCAGTTTCCAATGGGGAACATTTTAAATCTTCTAAGTGCTGCTGATATATTGTATTAGGTCTGTCTGTTGTTCAATTTTACTATCTTTTGGGCTTTGTAATTTTTTGTTGTCTGCATGAAATCGGATGTTTACAAATCAAATTTGCATGTGACTTGATCTCTGATTATTAGATTTTTGGAGTTCGGCATGTCATGCACAATGTGCCATACAGCTGTGCCCACATTCACTCATGTCTATTCACTCACTGAACTACTGTGCATGGCATTCATTATGTAGTAAATTGTGAATAAATGAGGGAAACAGAAACATACATACATACATACATACATACAAAACTATTGGTGATAGGGTAAATGTATAGTGGTGATTGTGTAAAAGGTGTAATGGTGTTTCACATGCCTCTAATTGGATGAAAATGTAAACATGATGACATGAAATACATTAGATGAAAAAATGCAAACATAGAAGGGAGACTTTACCTTCTAAAAGTCTACCACATGCATACACCTCATACATGCACTCAGGCTAGAAATAATTGCTTTCTTTTATTACTATCTCTTTAGCTCACACATCTGGGATTTATTTGTTCTCTGTTTATACATGGCACAAGCATAAGCACCAATGGCAAGACACATTCCTTTATTCATGGTGATGGAGACTGGATCTGCTTCCTTCTCTGACTCTTTAGTTCTACGCTAGGGACTTCCCTATCCTTATGTAATCTATTTCCATAGTTTAGAGGCAGGAAGGGCATTGTTCATTGTCCGCCGCTGCAGAGCACTCTGTTCCAGTGTGGAGATCACAAGCCTGTGTTTATGCATTTAACCTGTCTTTGATCGCTTGTGCCAGCCTATCATTTTTTTTGTTTACTTTAAAGAGTCCTTACTAATTAGGTTTCTATGAGCAGCGTTTTGTAAAAAGATTTGCCCCAGCAAGCACAGATATAAACACAGAAAACTGTTGATGGAACAGTTGCAGGCTTGGCACTGTCACAGAAGCTGTGGATGGAACGTTTGCTCTTAATCACAAATAGTAGCCTCAAAATGTATTTGGATACTGAAACCACACTTAGAAATGTATGAATGTTGTTATATTATGTAAGAAACTCTCAAACCAAGTGGTATGTTGCTTATTTTAAAGAAAGAAAAAAAAACCTTTTGTTTAGTTTTGAATTGTTTAATAAAAAATAGATTATAATAGCACTAATTGGTATACATGTGTGAACTTTAGGGGAACTGACTTCATAGATCTACTAAAAAGACCATTTGGTTAAAGGGGACATATCATGCAAAATCCACTTTTTTAGCCCTTAAATGTATTTTGTTGTATATTTGGAGTGTTTATAAGTACAGAAAAGATGAAATTATTCTCTTCAGGTGCTTTGTTTATATCTTTATATTCTGTTTTGGTCATATTTTTCAACCTGTTCAGATTTTTCTGTTTTCTATTACGTTTTTTGAACTACAACGTCACTGTATTTGCAGCGGAACTGCCAAATAAGGACATTGACTACCGGTCCAAAACTTCGAGCAATCCACCATTATTATTTCTCGCTCCGATTTTGTAGTCCGAGCTCAATGATGCAGAAGTTACGAGAGGGCAAGTCAAAATGTTCGGTTTTTGGATGTACAGTAGTGACCTGAAGCACTTCAAGGATCCCCACTTCAACAACCTCCGCCAGTAACGTTATACAGAAGGGTTTGCCGATTGACTTTGTCTGAATGAGAGGTAAATTTCTTCGAACAGAGCATTTCGATAAGCTGTAAATGTTGTTAATAAAAATAAAATACTTTACTTTCTTTAAACACATGGTGGTCATGGTTTAGCAGTACCTTTGTCTTTCTTTGTTTTTGTTTTGAAGTAACGTTACACGTCTGCAGTATTATTGTTCTTGAGTTTCATCAATGGTCATTTAGCTGCTTTTCTGATGCTTTTCTAATCGTATCATATTATCAATACAGATTGTTTGTGGTAAGATTAGACCGTATTCATTTATCTTGTCAGTGTGCTTGTTTTAACAAGAGAAATAGTCGACTTTCACTAATAACACAAAACAGTTAACTCACATACCAATACATCCATAAGAGGTTGTTCTGCAGGTTCGTCGTTGTCTTTATCAACTCGCTCGGTCTGGCTCGAATATGTTAGGCTTGATGGACAGACCTTTAGGTAACTAAAGGCACCAGGGTCGCGGTGCCGCCGGCTTGGGCCCGCAATCGCTGCTTGCAGCTATATTTTAAAATGTAATTTTAAAATGCTGAATTTTCAGCAGCCATTACTCCATTTGGAGCTCAAGGAACATTTCTTATGTGATCTTTTTTTCCAGGATTCTTTGATGAATAGACAGTCCAAAAGAACAGCATTTATTTAAAATGAAAATTTTTTGTAACACTTTTTATCAGTTCATGCACAGACATCTGCTGGGTTGCAGGGGTGAATTTGCTTTCCTGGGGGCACCGCAATACGACCGAAAGAGCACTTTA
Source organism: Pimephales promelas (assembly GCF_016745375.1). The sequence continues at coordinate 4,367,549 of NW_024121987.1, forward strand.
CTATTAGCGATTAAAGGGGCAGGAGCTCACGCGTAATATAACTGTTTATTATCCCTTACGTATATAGTGTGTGTGTGTGTTTGTGTGTGTGTGTGTGTGTGTGAGAGAGAGTAATGCTCACAATGTACACAGGGTTCTCAAGTCTCACGCATTGGCCGTGAGACACACGCAATTCAACCAGTTCACACGATCACACACCACACCGGGTATTTCTCACGCTGAAAAGGCAACGTCAACCAAGATGTCCCGCAAGCTTTATATATAACGTTGTATACGAGCCGTAGGCACACAGTGAAGTTTCCTGCCGCCAGCACAAATCTCTCGGACAGACTGCGTTCGTTAGGCAACATAAGCTGCGTTCACACTACACGCGACTTTGTCGCTGCAGGTGGCGACCAAGCGACACGTTACCATTCATTATCAATGGTGAGCGGGCGACACGCGCGACAGCGACCTTTGGCGACCGGTGGGGCGTGTCCAGCGACGCGACAAAGTTGAGAAATGTTAAACTTTATGCAAATTAAGGGCGATTTTCGTGAGCGACAACCAATAGGAGTGAAGTCAGTGGAGCACGTCTCTCTTCAGTGCTGAGTCTGACCGAGGCAAGTTGAATGAGAAGTTCATTTTAGCAGTCAGAAACTGTCCTATAATTCATGATATATCTCCGTGTACATACAGTGATGTTCATCGTACTGACTCCGTGACTGAATGGTTTCAGGGAACCCAGATAGACTGGTATTTGCCAGTTTGCTGCAGTTAAATTGCAGTTCATTTGGGCTCCTCCCCTAACCGCATGTGATCTCACTCCAAGCGTTTGATAAAACTTGAGAACCCTGTGTACATCTTATTTCAGAGAGCTGAACTTACCATAGAAATTCCATTCCTCTTCTTGTATTCTAGTCACTGGAAGTTTCCTCTCTGTTATTGTGATTCCAAATTGTCTAGCCAAGAGACATACTGTAACACCACATGACTTTTCACTCACTGTGAAGGTGTCGATGATGTCTTCATTACATTTACAGTCCCTATAAATTTTCATAGAAGGAGAAGTTGAAGTGGTACCTCTGCACTTTGAAGATTGAGTTTCATGAATGTTTCTCTTGCATTAAACCACTGGTCCTTTTGACGAGCTCCATAGGTTGATTTTTATTTGTTTTAGAGGTAATATTTTTGTTCATTGGTTCTTGTTCTTCTGAAAGTTATGGTTCAATAGTAATAAGTCTTTGTTCACCTACTCACCATTCTTTACAAACCTAAATACAGTCAATATTCAATTTTCTATGAAATGTCTTGGTTTCAATTGTTTTGACCACAATGGCTGTGGTGCCCCCTCAAAAATTGAAATAAATAAACGTAAGTTCATGACGTCCCTAGTGACACCATTTGCACAGCGTTTTCTTTTTCGCTTTCAAGACATTTGTAATGAAGCAGTTGCAGTACATAGTTCATTAATGAGGTAAAATCTCATAAAAATAATACCTGGAGAGGTGTTTCTACCAAATAATCATAAAACGCTGGTTTCAACCCATTATGGGCTGATATGAGAGTTAATTGGTCTGTCCCTAGACAGTTTAACCATCTGCTCAGATGAATTGTTATTGGTTTGGAAGTGGTTTACTGTTGGTGTAGAATCTGTTGATGGGCGCTTTGAGACCTGCTAAGTTTCCCTACATTTATTACTTTTCCATCCTGGGAACATTTGTTAATCGCTGGCATTGTACATGGTTCCACTTTGTTGTTGTGATTGAGCTCATTGGCTAACAAATCTAATGCAAAGACAAATTTTCATCACATCATGTCCAAAAAGAATGAAATTGCTTGTGTAATGAGAACGAACTGTCAGCATATGATCATTTAATAGCAGTTTGCGGAAAATGATTTACTTCCTTTAGAATGACTAAAGTTCAGAGATCATGATACATTTTCTGCTGCCTCTTTATGTGGAAACCCCCCAGGATATGATTAAGCACATGTTTGAGAAGTGACTCCCTTAAAGGCACATTATCCTTGCTGTAATTTACCTCCTCTTGTTTGACCTCCAGCTACAAATTGGAGCGATCATCATATGCTTTCGCAACACTCATTCTCTCTTTTTCTCTGCTTAGGGACAGAAAGGCCATCCTGGTCCCTCTGGTCACCCCGGAGATCAAGTGAGTTCCCATTCACACCATTTTTTTTTTTTTTTACTTTCCACAAGAGGAGAATTAGAGGAATTAACAACTATGACTTTTACATTTATTACCAAAATATACTCCATGGGCCATATTACAGAAAAATCAGAATGGTGCAGTCATATTTTCCATACCTCTGCAAACTTTCACAGCCCAAATTCATACATTTCAAAGGGAATCAACATGACAAAGTATTTTGTCTAATGACATTTTGGTGGCAAATAAATTTCTCTATGTAAATTTTGCATCTGGTTCAAGTTTGCGAGTTTGTTAGCTGGCAAAATACTTTTTTTTTTCATTTTCATTATTCCTGTATTTCATTCACAGAATTTTGTCACATCCGGTGATGGTCACACTTTCAAGTTCTCAGATTTTCTCAAACTTTTATCACTTAAGATGTGATGTTTCTGTAATACAGCTGTCTCGGGTTGACGCTGCGTAGACAATCGACACTTTGGTAAACGCCTTCAGCGTGATGTGTCTGAAGCCTGTATGGAACTAGTCCAACTTTGATTGGTGTTGCATGATGACGTCACCCATGACATTGGATGTGACAGTGAAGCGGAAGCTTTAAAAGGACACCGGAACATAACAGCGTTTTTCAATTGGTCGAAGCAGGGCGTTCTCAGGAGTGCAAAAAGTGTGGCTGAGGGACACAGCAACAGGGAGCGAGAGTTACAGACGTAACCAGAGACGTTCCCTTTCGAGGGAATTCACGTTGTGTCGAGAATCGACACTTTGGGGAACGAAATGCCCACTGAAGCAATCTGGCATACTCAAGACGAGAGAACAGAGACTCACGTAAACTAGGAAACGAACTTGCGCTCCCTGGGCGGGTCGGCGCAAAAAGGAGAAGTGTTCCGGTGCAAACATTCCCTGATATTTGATATTGATATTTGATATTTGATGCAAAATATGTGATATTTTGCAGTTCCAAAAACAATTGCGCCAATGACCAGAAAATTTTTTTGTCTAAAGTCAGTGGCGCGTTGCGCGTACATTCAGAAGCTATTTTAAGCGCACATACTAGGCCATAATACAGAGTGTGAACAACACACATACACTGTAGATTTTTCTCTCATCTACATAGATGCATTTTACTTTTTGCAAATTATACATTATTGTAAGAAAAAAATATTTAAACGAGGAAAAATCATTGTTGTGTCCATGACGATGGGAAAAATAGGCATTAAGCTTACACATTTACCCAAATTATTATATGCATGTTTAACCAAAGCTAATTTGGGTGGGTTTGTCCCATCCCCAATGTCACTTTTCTTTCTTATACGGCCCTGACGAGAACATCGATTGATCACCGGTTGTGAAGCGCGCCTGGTAAATGCACCGTTATAATAGAATTACGCCATGGAACAAACGCACCTCGTTCATCATGCTTTTAAAGGGAATGTGATATGAGGCTCTTATTGGTTTGTTTCCCGTTAAGCCCAAACCACACCTATGAATAATGAAGCTACTTCATACCAACCCCTTTTAGATTTGCGTCAGGCGCAAGACTCATTTATCCCCGCGGTAAAATAGCAACAGTCCCCAAGACCTATCCCCAAAGTTACTTGCGCTTCGCGCTTGATACTTGTGTTTCAGATCATTAAAATAGGGCCCTGAGTCCCAAGTACCTTAGTGCAGAACATCTCGATGTTGAACTGCCATCACCTCCGACTCTGCTAGAATGAGCCAGTAGTCGATGTAATTGAGGATGCGAATGCCTTAAAGTCTGAGAGGAGCAAGAGCAGCATCCATACATTTTGTGAAGGTGCAAGGTGACAGTGCTAGACCGAATGAAAGATTAATGGTAAGCCTCCCCCAAAAGCAAACCTTAGAAGCTTCCTGTGTTGAGGAAGGATGGAAATATGGAAGTAAGCATCCTTTAGATCTATCGTGACAAACCAGTCCTCTGACCTGTTTTGAATCACGATAAATAGGTATGGTCACCATTTTTAATCTGTATCTCCTCAAAGACCGGTTCAATACCCTGAAATCTAATATGGGACGTAAACCGCCATCCCTCTTGGGAACTGTGAAGTACCGGCTGTAGAACTCGGTTTCCTGCTCTTGAGGAGGAACTTGCTCTATAGCCTACTTCGCTAAGAGGGAATGGACGTCCTGTTCCATGACATGACCCTGCTCGGAGCTGACCAGTGTGTACATGACCCCACTGAATCTTGGGGAGCAATACTCGAACTGAATTCTATACCCCTTTTCTATTATACGCAGGACGCACTGAGATATATATTTTGAAGACCCTTCCAGGTGTCTAAATAATCTACTAGGGGAATCAGTCTCTCGAGACAGACCTCTGGTGTTATATTTAAAACCTCGGTGACCTGAAGCAGTTAAGTTCTTAACCGAAATATTTTTTCTGCAGGCCTTGTGAGAGGAAGCGAACTCGACAGGGCCAGCAAATTTACCGTCAGATACTGTGATATGCGTTCACTGGAAACCAATGCATCCTCAAACATTGATTTCTTGAGGGCTCCTCGAAGGAGCGAGTTTTTGATACTAGATCATGGGGGGGGGGAATGCCCTCAGAAGCCTGCACAACACGTCAGGACAACTTCGTCAAAGCCTTTCTTGCCTGGATGACAGTCCTCACATCTACCCTCGGCTGAGAAGACTTCGCCTGAGAGTGTTGCCTCTGGCTCCAGGCCTTTTTCGTGGGAGCACGAGAAGCAACACACTCTGTCTGCTTTTGCAGGTGTGAGAAGCTGACAACAGCCGACTTGGGACGACGGCGGGGGATGAGCTGTTTCAATGCGGCTGACTATTGTTTCGTGTCCTGAAAGCTCTTGACGACAGTGGTGACTGCGTCGCCGAAGAGGTCAGAAGTCTAAATCGGGGCATTGAGGAGGAAGGCCCTCTCCTGGTCCCCGACACCCGGCAAATTTAGCCACAAATGTCTCTCCATTGCTACCAAAGCTGTTTTCCAAAGCAAAAATGCTCAAAATATCCGTATCCTCAGAGGCAGATCGAGCATTTGGTCCTCTTCACGGGCAGAAGAAGCCGCAGGACGGGCTCTCGTGGGGGACTGTGGGAACTGGTCGATGAATGTTGGGAAAGGGATGAAGCCGTCTAAACATCCCCAACCAGATCCCTTTGCGATGCCCAAGAATGCATCCCCAGGGAGCGTTTAAGCCCTTGAGTGCTGCCTGTGCATGCACCATTATGGCAATTCGACTTAATTCTATGACACTGTGTATGATGTTTTACCCACTTGGTAAACATAGCTCCACACAATAGAGTTGGCCGGCTCCGATAATAACAGAAGCACATGAGCAGCGGTAGAAAGCTTGAGGAAGGCAAGTGAGTTGTGGCAAGTGAGACAGTGTTGTGAAATATACACCGCACAGCTATAGGGGGCGCTGATGAGAACACATGCGACAACAAAAGTGGAAATCAGCGAAGAAGTGACTAGAGTTGCCAAGTGCCCCTTTAATATTTAAGCGTAACGTGCAAACAACACCAAATAAGACACACAGTCACATAGAACGCTTGCTGAAGAACAGAAAGCTGACATTTTATAGCTTCCGCTTCACCTTTACATGTGACGTCACGGGTGACTTTATCACGCAACACCAATCAAGTTTGGACTAGTTCCATATAGGCTTCAGATGCGTCACATTGAAGGCATTCCCCAAAGTGTCGATACTCGATGCAGCGTGAGTTCTCTTGAAAGGGAACCCAGGTTACTGGATATACTGTAAATAGGGCAGAATCACACAAATGTATAAATGCATTATTTTTGGTCACATTATTTTGTCACTAAATGGGCTCTATGCACGGCGGTATTTCCGGTGAAGGATTAAGGATGCTCGATAACTTCCGCCGATCGTAGAGTCCAATGCAATACCGAGAATTTATATTGAATTTTATACTCCATGGTTATGATAAAGAAACGTTAGTCACAAAAACAGATAAAACAGACACCCCTCGTTGTGTTTATGCTTCTTTTTAAAATTATATTAAATAAACATAACTATATATAAAATTACATCTAAACGTATGTACGTTTCGTTTCAAAGACGGGAGGACAGTAAATTTTGAAGACTCTGCCATAATCCCGTTTTCCTCTTTTCTCCTCCGCTTAAATCTCCACAACCGGAAATGGACGAGCATCCTTGCGTCAAATGCGGAACTTATGCGTGCATATAGCCCATTAACACATTAAATTGGTATCCTTATTAAAATCTACATGTAACAATATATCATTCTACACATCTAATTAGGACATTCTTACTTTACTGCTCAATTGAGATTCACCCCAAAGCATCCACTAGCATACATAAATTACACACTAAGCAGTAGTGGACACAGAAAACTAAATGAAGAGTTCAGATGCAAAAGCCTCTAAATGCCATTTGAAATTTTCATCTTTAATGATGATTTTTATCAAACTTGTATATTTAAGTTCAGTAATTTCACTTAAATGGCAATTAATAGATAATTATAATTGTTATTTAAGTGAAATTACTGAACTTAAATATACAAGTTTGATAAAAATCATCATTAAAGAAGAAAATTTCAAATGGCATTTAGAGGCTTTTGCATCTGAACTCTTCAAATAGACACTTTAGATATGATTTTTTTTTTTTTTAAGTTGAGTTTTGGCAGCTGAATTGCTGTAATTTAGAGTTGTTGCGTTATAGTAGTATAATGATTAAAACGCTTTTGTTATTGTTTCATAATCTCATACTTCTGTGGTGGGCCACACATCTTTGTATTTAGTATTTGTCATTTTGAAAAAAGACTTAAAAAAAGACTGAAACTATTTACAGACATGCATAAGAATAACATGTTGTTTTAATAGAAATGCTTCTCTCTCTCTCTCTCGCTCTCTCTCTCCCTCTCTCTCTCTCTCTCTCCATTACGCTTTTTATCTTTCTTTTTGTTTGTTATGGCTCTCTACAAGAAGAACTTCCAATGCTAATGACATATTTATAGTAATGGATTTTTTCCTCTTTATACTTTTTATTCTCTCTCTCCGCAGGGAGAAAGAGGACCAGATGGAAGCCCGGGTGCCAAAGGTTATCCTGGCAGGCAGGTGCAGTAAATCTTCTGTTGTGCTGCTGGCTTGCACAGTACTCACAGAATACGAGTATAATGAGACTAGTAGCAAAGTGTCAGGGCTTGTATTGGAGACTAAAAGAGCTTGCTCTGCCAATATCACCACTTGTTTTGACATAATATTTGAGAAATAAGAATTGTTTTTGGAATTAAGAGGCAATGAAAATGGATTTTATATTTTGACCTTAATGTGCTAGCAGTACAATTTTTCGGGTGCCAAAGGCATGAATGATACCTGATATTTGGAAAAGTAATTTGCAAAAGATAATCCTCCCCTTTTTGATAAATTGTCTCACACTGCTGAGCTTAAATGTGATTGGTAGAAATTATTAGATCGGCCCCAGCTTTTCTTTGTGAACTACCAGATTTACTTATTTTGGGAAGCAACAACAGCTATAACAACCTAATAATTGTTTCTGGAAGCTTCTAGTCTTACCTTTACCATTAGGCATGTTCTAGAAAATCCTACTGGAAATTAGGTTTTCAGCTGACATAACTCTTTTATGTTTCTTTAAAGGTGCAGTAAGTGATCTCTGAGAGACACTGTTGAAAATTTTGTGTGTGTGTGTGTGTGCATAAAAAATGTGTTAGTCATGGCTGTGTAAATAGGAGAAAAAATGGTCACAGTTTAGATTAGGGTCCAATTCCCACAATTAATTTAGGATTAACTATGAGTTTACCTCAATAAACTCCTAATTACTGCTTATTTAATAAGGAAGTTGTTCATTTAGGTAGGATTAAGAGATGGTCATGTAGAATAAGGCATTAATATGTGATTTATAAGTACTAATTAACAGCCAATATCCTAGTAATATGCATGCTAATAAGCAACTATGCAGGTGAAACAATTGAATATCGTGCAAAAGTTCAACTTATAGTTCAATTTATTTCAGTAATTCAACTTAAAAGGTCAAACTAATATATTATATTTGTTATATATTATATAACAAATAAAGGCTTGAAATATCTCACTTTGGATGTAATGAGTTTATATAATATATTAGTTCCCTTTCGTTCAGGAAATCCTATGTCTTGTTGGACAAGTTTCCAACGAATTGGGATCATGCTAGGGAGACTAATTGCCTTTTATCGAATTAAAACGAGCCAATGACTGTTGGCATGCAGGAGTTGTATTCTGCGTCCCGCCTGTCAGTGCTGGTATAAAGCGGAAGTGAGCACATACACATATGCTTTTTGCTTCGGAGCCAACCGGTTGTGTCCTCTGAGTGGATGAGCTTCAAGATTGGTATATTAACTTCTCTGGTATATTGTATTGGTATATTAACAGACTCAATGAGTCTGCTGTTTTCTCTGATACCGCTCTGTGTTGGTGTGACGGCACTTAATCGATCTTCACGGCCTCTCGGGTACCAGCTGCTGCTTCACGCGATCTGCCTTTTTTCAAAGAGCTGTTGTCACAGCTGGTATTTGGTTGAGTGTGCACAGTCGAGCTGCCGTAAAGCTGCTGGCTGACTGCTCGGGTTGTCACAGCAACCTAGCGCACGTGATTCGGCGTGCTAGATACTCAGTCGGGACTCAAGTGCCTCAAACAAGGTGGAATCCCTTTGCCTATTCCCCGATCTAGTTCCTCTTCTGGTGGCCAACGGAAAAGGGCTACTTTGGTTAATAGCATTGGTGATCTGAGGATTACAGTAAGCGTTCTCCGATGAGACCACCTCCTCGGACCCTTCACTCCTTTAGCTCATCGCAATAATGTTTGTACGTGGTTTATGCTATCTTATGACATCTTATGACAGCATGACCACATTGTTTGTCTTGCCTTTCTCACAAGGGGTTGAGCGCTCAGCGTGCCATGTGCCATCAAGGTTATGGCCACGTTCACTGTTTTGCATTCCTGGCAGCTATCAGGTGGAATTTCTGGTTCTTCTCATGAGGGACCAGCTATTTCAGGGAATTCGGAGATCCAGGGGAGGATCAGATGTCGATCGCTGTATCAGAGAGAGGGCTGTTACACTCTGGAAATGATGATGCTTAGTTCCCACTGTAATGGTGTGTGTACTCATGCCGAATCAGATTCAGACTTGACAGCCACACTTCCCGGGCTAGTCTTGAGTAATCGGCTCGCCCCGCCCCTGTGCCTGCCTGGATGTGTGTGAAAAAACTTGCAGTATGGAAGCATATTGGTGCCAATGTGGAAAGCAAAACATGCCAAAACATGCTGAGAAAGTTTTTTTTTTCCTTTTCTCACTACCCTTGGTGGTGGGGTGGCTTTGCGAATGGCAGACCACCTCTTCCCCCCTACAGGTCTGTGTGGGGCCAAAACAAGCTGTACACAAGGGTAGTTATGAGTCAGCGTTGAGCTGTGCATTGTGACTGACCGAGAAAATGGTTTAAGTCACAGCACTGACCCTCGGTCAGACGAGGTCTCCTGCTTGGCAAGGAGGCTTGGAAATCTGGACTTGACGCCCTTGGGCCTCAATCCTCGTTTCTCCTCCTTCCTTCACCTCGGGACAGCCAGCAACCGAATTCCTCAGAGAAAGATGGGCCTTCCCTGCTGCCTGCCCCCCAGTGGAAGCAGGAAGGTGTTGCCCCACACACCCAGACCCTTTTCTTGGCCACAGCAATGCCTCCAGAGTCCAGTCCCTGCCTTCCACCTCGCTGCCCCTCCGGAGGTACGCCGGTTGTCCGGTTCAGCTCGTTAGTAAGGTCTCTCGAAGCCTGGCTAGTCCCAAGATGGGCATGAGAGAGCAGGACGTTCCGGGTCAACACTACCCCGCACTGTCGCCAAACCTTCTGTCCTTGGTCGGACCCTGCTTTTCTACAGGGCAGAGTGCCCATAGTCCAGGTGTCCAGGCATGCTGTGGTTTTCACAGATGCCTCTGCCAATGGATGGGGGTGGGGCACAAACAACGGGCATGCAATTTCACGCCTGTGGCGGGGGCCTCAGCTGCATTAGCACATCAACTTCCTAGAGTTGTAAACTTGGTAGTAAGTAGTAAACTTGACCTTGTGCCGCCTCAATGGTGAAAGCTTCTGCACAAGCATGTACTAATCCGTACTGATAGCACTGCGACCATTGCGCTCAGATCTGTTTGCCTCTCCGGACACAACCCATTGCCAGTTGTTGTATTCCCTGACCGGATGGTCCCTCGGTACGGATGCACTGGTGCACAGCTGACTCACAGGCCTTCGCAAATATGCATTTCACCCAGTGAGCCTTCTCACACAGACACAGACACTGTGCTAAGTCAGGGAGGACGAGGAGCAGGTCTTGCTATTTTCCCCGTACTGGCCTAACCGGACCTGGTTACCAAAACCTGCTTTTTTAGAGACGGGGCACTCTATGGCACCCGTGTCCAGACCTCTGGGGACTCCATGTCTGGTCCCTGGACGGGACGTGGAGGTTCTAGGTGGCCTACCACAGGCTGTGGTAAACACCATGACTTCCAGTAGAGTCCTCTCTACGAGGTGCCTCCATCCGTTGAAGTGGTACCTGTTCGTCGATTGGTGTTCTTCCCCCCGAGAAGACCCCCAAACTTGCCCGATCAGAGTCATGCTGTCTTTCCTGCAAGATAGGTTGGAGCTAAGGCTGTCTCCCTCCTCCCTCAAAGTGCATGTTGCCGCAATAGCCACTCAGATCACGATGCAGTAGAAGGTAAGTCATTAGGAAAGCACGACCTGGTCATCAGATTCCTTAGGGTTCTAGGAGGCTAAATCCGCCTCGTGATCTGCTCCCCGTACCCTCTTGGGATTTAACTCAAGTGCACAGAGCACTCTAGAGGCCCCCTTTTTAGCCATTACCGAATCGTGCCTGCAGTTCGGACTGGGTCTTTCTCACATTGTTCTGAGACCCTGGTTCGGATATGTGCCCAAGGTTCATACCACTCCGTTTGTAGATCAGGTAGTGAACACCTAACACGTTCTCTAGATCAGGGGTTCTCAAACATTTTGGTGCCAGGGACCCCTTTCAGGGGAAAAAAAATTCCAAGGACCCCCCTCATATTTATAACAGTTATTGAGCACAAAGTTAATGTGTGAGCGGCAAATGAAATATTTTTGCACAAAATGAATGGTCTCCACCCAGGGTACTATGCAGGAATTTCTAAATAGCCTACTGAGGTAACGAAAGTGATCTTGCTAGGAATCACTTAGGATCCCTCACTTAGGAATTTTTGATGTTCTTGATCTACACATGTGCATTTTAAGGTGTTTTAAGGCCCCACAATTGGATAACTATAGATTTAGTAGAAGCATGTCAGTCAGTGGCATACATTTTTTTTTTTTTTTTTTGTCACGAAACACAATCACATATTCCAATCAGGAATGGCCTTAAAAGAGAAATGTTTCAATAATTAGGCCTATTCTGCACACAAATAAAGCCCATAAGCCTATAAATACAATGATAATGGCATTATGTTTAGGTGCGTGCGTTGTTAATTTGAGCTACTGTAATTAGCTAAAAAAAACATACAGTATATGTTAAATATATGAATCCATAATGTTAAATATGGGCACAGTATGTTTCTATTGACCTGCTTTTTCCTTTGTTAAAGTTGAGCTTGATTAATACTTTGCAAACTGATTGTTTCAGTCGTTTTTTAAAACTTTTATCTAAAACAGCTGTTTGTTAATTAAGGCCTACATCTTATCTCGCACTTTATGACCGTTGACTGAAACGTCGTGCGGGGAACTTTGAGTTTACTCCGACTCAAACATTTTGACATTGACGAGCTATCGTTGTTAGTCTGCTGAAGCACCTCAGACGAGAAGGTCAGTATCATCGCGATGTGCATCCTTGCAACCTCAGTTGTGGGTACGGCCCTGTCACTATGCACTTTTATTTTGATAATGATCAGACTTCTAATGTCAAATCTACAGTAGCAGTGCTAGAACTGACTATTGTGCGCGCACGCGAGACGCCGGCGCGCAATTACATGGGAATTTTTCCTCAGCAGTGGAAACAGGAATACTCTTATTTATGGTCATAGATAAGACAAGAGTGCATCATCCGAAACGGTAAAGTGTCCATTTTTTTATTTGTGTATAGGCTACATTATAAATGACTACAAAATGTCATGCCTTTTAAAAATACAGAAAAGAACCGGATGCGGGTTCATGCCGTCTCTCTGTCTCCTTTCTGGCGCACGTCCCGCAAAATCAACAGCAGCGAATAGTCTACTTGACGCAAAGACATAGATTATCTATCTATAGAAAACTTTAAGTGTCTACTTTGTATTGTTTTATGTTAAATGCTTTATATAAGTTACTTAGGAATAAACAGCATGTTTTCAGATGATAAAGAAAACATGACTCATAGCATGGAAAAAAAACGTTAGGTTGTAAATTATTTCGCGGACCCCCTGGCTTTAGCTCGCGGACCACCAGGGGTCCGCAGACCCCACTTTGAGAACCACTGCTCTAGATACTATACCCTTTGTATTGAACCTGTTTCCTCCTGTGTACTCACTACGGTCAGTAGTGCGAGGAACTAGGTCATGTTGGTTTGCTACGCCATTCCTGCCCCATGGGCCGGATAAGTGCGTCTTTTTGACAAAAAAAGTTATGCAAAATCCACTGAGCGGGTTTTCCAGAACAGCAGTGTGATTCTTCCTAGCTAGCTCCCGCCGTAAAGAAAACTAAGAAACTGCTTTGGCGGGAAGCTAAGCTGGGCGCTGGAAGGGGCCAGCACCATGGCGTGTTATTAGGGATCCCAATTTGTTGGAAACTCCTCTGACTAGAGGTAGGAGAAAGAAAGGGAATGTCTCAGTTACGTATGGTAATCCTCGTTCCCCGTACGGATCCTCAGCGGGCTGGATACCTTACGGCTCCTCAGCGTAAAGCATATGTGTGTGTGCTTGCTTCCACTTTATACCTGCCTAGCATGATCCCAATTAGTTGGAAACTCCTCCGACGAGATGTCTCTGTTCCCTCCTCAGGTTACGAAGGTTTCCATACATAACCGAGACGTTTCACCTTTCAAATAATATAACTTTTGCATATTCTAATTTTCCGAGTTTCACCTGTTGTTAATAATGAGAATTGGACACTAAACTAAAGTGTTACCAAAAAAATAAGTAGATCTTTCACTTGGCCAAGTTAGACTAGAGCACTCTTCATTCTTCATCAAGTCTTCATTTTGTGATTCCAATTCTGTAGGCACAACATGATTATTGATCCAATTTGCAGGCATGACATATTGCATCGTTTGTGTTTTTGTAGGGTTTACCAGGGCCTCTAGGAAATATGGGACCAAAAGGCGCACGGGTAAGGGATGGCTTTTGTTTTTTATCAGAAATAATTTCAACTTTGTTGGCTATAAATTGATCATCATGTATTCACTGAGTACAGTTAAGATGTTTTGCTTTCCATGTTTGCTCATCCTTATACATTTGCTTTAAAGTAATTGAACATTTATGTACAGAAAGTTTTGTAAGGGTTTCCACATATTTGGTATTGAGAGCTTGTTTTCCAGTTTGGAAACTGGGAAAGGCACCAGAAAAGGAAACGGTTGTAGACATTTAAGGATCAGTTATTGGAGGTTGTTTTCATTATAAAACCTCAGAACATCAGCTCTGAAAGTATACTGGTTCAAGGGATTTGTCAGATGGGTTTTACATTGTAATTCCACTAAAATTTTAAAACCAATTTGGTCTTGTAAAGTATATGGCAGCATTGTACATCCGAAGTCTTTTCCCTCTTGTTATTGTTTTTATTTTCTGCCTTGGTGCCAGAAAGATTTTATTTGTGTGTTAGTTGGTTAGTTTATTTATATTTTACTCTATATAAGAAGACAAAACATGATTTTTATGTTAATGTTTTAACATTGTAAAATTTTTGTAATGATTTTTGGTGGTGTTTTATTTATTATTATATTATATTATTTATAATGTGCATCATCTCATGCTTCTTTTGTCTTTTTCTCTTCATGATTTAATTGTATGTTCATTTGTATTAACCTTGTGACCCATCCTTAGCCATCCTGCTGAAGGCAAGCGTGATCCCTGGTGTGAGGGTATGTGCCCTTGGACTACATCGTGGAAGCCAGCACCATGCAGTCCATGGGCATATACACTTGCCTCAAGGCCTAGATCTTCACAGAGCGACCACTGTCCTCAAAGACCTTCACTAATCAATCTGCAGTTTAGCAAGGGATATTTGGACCATATCACTCTAAAGTCTCTCTGTTTGTTTGTTTCTTGTCTTCTTACACTCCCCTGGTTTAGGGCTTCATTGGAATCTCAGGTGTCTTTGGTCTCCCTGGACCTGATGGAGAAAGAGTGAGTTGCTGTTGCTTCTGCACTAAAGTATTTTTTTGTTGTTGAATAGAATAGAAATATTTAAGTGATATACAGACAAAGAGTCCAGACATAACAATTTTATAGAAAAATATCTGTTTTATTTGGGGTGGTTTGTTTTACATGGGGTGGGTCACCCCCTCATGGGCGCCGCCATATTGAGATTAGCCATGTCAAAAATGTTTACGTTAAATAGCGCTTTCAGACAGTTTTTACAAAGAATAAGCATACAAGTACATCTGAACACAGCAAACAAATAAAACAAATATAGAATATCAACAAACCTTTTTCATTAAAATTGAAGTAAAATTTTATGGCATGATGGAGATGTATTGTCTGGTTTTAGTTGCCCCAAGAGGAAATGTTACTGGAACAAGCCCCACACTTACACATGCCATACATATATCATTATTCCTTTCTAATGGTGGCTTGTAAATCAAACACACTTGCTTTGAATAGGAAGCCTGGTGAAAGGGCCACGCTCCACTAAAAACATAACGATCCCTCTTCAATACAGTAGTTAGTCTAAGTTCTCACAATATTTGCTAAGTAACCACAAGCTGGTAAATTCCAACTTTGTGGAAATGGCAATGTAAGCCCCCGAGAGCTGGAATATGGCCTGCTGCAGATTAGCCAGATCATGTCTCCTGCCCAGGGGGACAGAGTTTATAGAGA
This sequence comes from Pimephales promelas, assembly GCF_016745375.1. Next base: position 4,382,730 of record NW_024121987.1, read on the forward strand.
TCTGAGAGACCCTTTTGTGTTCAGAAGAATAGAAACCAAAGACCTTTCAGCATTCACATGGTCTGTCGCATACACTGGGATTGGGTTAATTGTTGTTGTTTTTTTGTTTGTTTGTTTTTTGTCATTTCTGTCTCTTTTTACCTGTCTTTCCTTGCTTTCCCTCTCTCTACTTTTTCCTCTTAGGGTTTACCTGGTGTTCCTGGGAAGAAGGGCAAGATGGGTAGGCCGGTAAAGTTTTCTCTCACCATCCTCTCTTGACAACTTCTGAATGACTTGCCTCTGTGTTCATTGATTTGTGATCCATTTATTCTGTATAAAAAGGCAGATAGATAGATAGATAGATAGATAGATAGATAGATAGATAGATAGATAGATAGATAGATAGATAGATAGATAGATAGATAGATAGATAGATAGATAGATAGATAGATAGATAGATAGATAGATAGATAGATAGATTATTAGCAAAGGTCAAAACCATATGTACACCCATAATCATTCTCTATTTACCAAAATTGTGTTGGTCTGCATATTTTATTTTCAAAATAACTAGCCATTAAGATTTCAAGCTCATCTTTTTTCCAAAACAACTACCAATTATATGCAGTTCAAAGCACAAACGTGGTGCCAAGCACAGATCCATCTGTTCTTAATAAGCAGGGTTTTTTTTTAACTCTGCAGTTCATTTTGATAGGCAGCACATTCCCCTCAGCCGTAACTTACTGTTTGCCTTGTTGGAGGAACAAAAAAGATCTCCACACAGTGCAAGTGTTGACATTGGCTTTCAGACAAGCACACGTTTAGCACACAGTGGAGTGCGATGTCATAGCTCTTGTCCTCTTATATAATGTAACAGTAGATAGAGGGGAAACAGTGCTGTCAGCGAATCCCTGCCGGTCCTCTTCTTGCTTCTCCTGGCTGTTGCCAGTGCAAGGAAACTCTCAGCCATGGAATTTCCTGCAGGGCTGACAAAGACGAGAACTGAGCTTGTTTCTGTGACTCGACATCAGGCTCTGTTTTCACCAAACCAGAATTGAGTGCAGCAGCCGTATGCTTTTTTATTAGTACTTTTTTATATGCTGTTGGGATTTATATATATATATATATATATATATATATAAACATTGATAATTATATATATAAACATTGATAATTACATGAAATATATATATAATAAAAAAAACTTCATTAGAATAAATGAAGAGTTGAGATGCAAAAGCCTCTAAATGCCATTTGAAATTTTCTTATTTAATGATGATTTGTATTAAACTTGTATATTTAAGTTCAGTAATTTCACTTAAATAACAATTAATAGGTAATTATCATTGCCATTTAAGTGAAATCACTGTGATAATGATAATTCTAGAAGAAAATGATAATTCTAGAAGAAAATTTCAAATGGCACTTAGAGGCTTTTGCATCTGAACTCTTCAAATCTTTTTCCCCAAAAAACTTACTGACACCCTTTTATAAATACTTTTTGTAATCTCCTTTTGCCAAGATAACACCTCTGAGTTTTCTCATAAAATGCCTGATGAGTTTGGAGAGACACACACATGCACACACACACTGTATAGATTTATAATTATTTACTTTTGTTTTAAAAAAATAAATAAAATATTACCTATATTCTGTACAGAGCAGTGTTTTCAGTATAGAGCAGTGATTCATTTCTGGTCAGTATTTATTATTAATCATTGATATATGGGTGGCATGACTGGTGCCAAACGAAAAAGAAAAATCTGATATTTGTCCTAACTTACCAACCTAACCACAGTAATAATAATACAAAAACATTCATTTTAATTTGTCACATAATCAAATAGTGGTAAAACAATTCTGGCCACTGAAATATCCCTTTTCTAGGCTGTATATGAAATAGTGTTGGTGGTTAGAACTTTTTCTATCCAATTGCTTCTTTCCTGTGGCTGTTTTTTGAGATCTCGTTTTTCAATTATGGAATGTTTCTGGTGTTACAGAGGTTTGTGCAGGATTAAAACGAAAGGACAATGTTTACCATGTGGGAAACTGGAAATGCACAAATGGTATCTGCCCTGAGTCTAAGTGCGTTTTTTTCCACGTCTTGCACTGCTAAACTCTGCTGTCTCTCACATTTGTGTGTTCAGGGCTTTCCGGGAGATTTTGGGGAGCGAGGACCACCAGGACCTGATGGAAACCCAGTAAGTACTAGTGGTACATCAACCATTTGGTCGACTGCCATGTGGGGCAACTCAAGTTTTGTAATGCTCAGAGAGTTTTAACCATTGATGTTTGTGGTTATATTTATTATCAAGTTTAATGTATCAGAAAATTGCCACACAGTTGGAGAAAAGTTCACCAAAAAAGTCATCCCACAGTCTCCTAGCCTCTGCATGCCCTTTTTCTGCCTGTCATACACTGTTATGGACATATCATTATTCAAGCTGACCGGGCCACTTCAACCTCTACACTCTAATAAATACCTTTGATTTTTGCCACCACAATAACACACACAAGCCAGTTGGGCGTCCAGTGTGTGCTGCTCAATGTTGAATAATGGTAATGAGGAAATCAGCTGTCACAACTGGAGTCTACAGCAGAAATCTGTTTTTCCCATTACAGGGGTTGCTTCACTTCTGATCGTTTTACCATATTCTTTCCCTAATATTTCATGCTTGATGTTCATGTTTTTATGTACCATAATATTATAAAAAGTATTTTTTTTTCTCTCACGTATTTACATATTATGAATTGTTGTAAGACTGCCCTAAGTAAATGTAATATTTTAGAAATGTATAGATGTGTAATGTCGAAAATGATTCTGCTGGAAAGACCGCAAAACCACATTTCACCAGGTTGTTAATGTTATTTCCTAGACCAATCATCACAATTACTTACCTCTAACCTCGAGTATTAGACTTCAGCACATAATTCTTCACACACCATTTCAGTCTTGTGACTTGTTGAGGATACAGTGTATGCTCGATCAAACATTTACCTGGCAAATGATCCACAAATGGGGATGGGACCCATATTGCAACTCCCCCAAAGCTATAGTTCACCAAAAAAAAAAAAAAAAATCTGTTGTTCCAAACTCCATTTTATCAGTAAAATAGTAGCCTCCAATCCATTAGGTGGTGAAAATGTTCACATGCTGCTTCTGCCCACCAACATAATTGATGCATTTCACCTTTCATTTTACCTTTTAAAATTGCTTAAATATCTGGTTGCTTTTCTCAGAGCATTTGAAATATGATCAGCAAAGCTGCATGGCTTTTTTGATTTTATGTACTGGGTTCACTCCTCTGAATGTATTAATTTTTGGATGAACTATCCCTCAAAGTTCTTATTAAGAGTAATAATCGTAAGTGTTCTTAGGCTATGTTTACACGGAAACGATTCTGAAGAGAAAACGCAAAAGTGGCCTTGCGTCATAACTTTTTATTCTGTGTTTAGACGAGCGTCTTGTGTGGGAAATCCGCGTGCAAATGGTGACGCAAAAGTGTGTGAAATTCAATGTAGTATGCACTTCAGGCGGCTGTGAGCATACTACAACAACACCAAGTCCACGCGCCTGCGTACAACCTTCACTGTTAAGCGGACTTTTGCGTTTTTACCGTTTACACGGGAACGCGGTTGTGGAGCGTTTTTAAGATTTTACACTCTGGAGGGTGGTTTCACTTTTTTGCGTTTTTAAGCCTAAAAATGCCGTCGCCGTGTAAACGAAAGGCACATCCGATAAAATATTTTTACGTTTTCACCCGGAATCGTTCTCGTGTAAACGGGGCCTTAATCTAAATTCATCCTGACATATAATTAATAATATTATAAATTAATGTTATAGGTCTTATTGTGAACAATTTGTCCATGCATATGTTTTTTTTCCATAATGTAGTTAAAATGTCATAACTTTCACTGAAACGTCAGACTTCTCTCTCGTGACATGCATAATGACGCGATAGATTTTTTAAAAATATGTTTTTATTCAAACCATTATTTAATTATATGTCAGCATAAAAATACATTGCTAGACAGGTAATGAACATAATCTAACTATCATTTATTATTTATTTACGGCTGAAATGTGACATAGAGTCATCAGTGTAGTGAGCCACGGTCCATACTGTTCTTACCAGTTCCCGAATATGTGTGCACAGTATACTGGTTCATGACCTAGGAAGCTTGATAGTTGATTGAGACGCACCCTTTGTCTGCAAAAAAACAAACAAAAAACAATCTAATCAACAGCTGAGTAATAGAATTAAGTGTCACAGTGTCTGGTTGTGTTTCCTTGTTTGTCCACTAGATGTCCTCCTTCCCCTCGGTGTCATGTAATTCTGGAACTGCATTTCCCAGCATTCTGTCTGTCACTGTCACTCATCAGTTCATTGCACTCAGCTGTTCCCTGTAATCATTGTTCCCAGCTGTTCTGTGTTAGTCTTGTTAGTTCTGTGTATATATTCCCTGTCTGTGTTAGTTTGTGTACGGATTCGTTGCTGAATGTCACCAACACTTCTGAGGTCTGTTTTCTTGCCTGTTCGTGGTTTGTTTCTTGTTTATTGGACTGCTAAAATGGATTTTGACCCCTGCATGGATGACTATGAGTTGGATTGCCCTGATAATAAATATGCTGCATTTGGATTCACCTGTTTCCCTGTGTGTTCCCGTGACAGAACGAATCTGTCAAATAATGGATCCAGTAGCATGAACATTTTTCAGGGCTTTGCCTTATTGGCCCGCCGGACTGAGGTCAAGGTGGTCAATTCCCCTGAGAACCCGGCCACCGATGACCGAGAATCTTTTAGGGGAACCCGTCTGGCCAAGTTTTCTGGGATTCGTGGAGGCCGCAGGAGAGGAGGTCCTAGAAGTGAGCCCCGGAATCACTCTCAACTTTGGTCTTTCTCCGACCATGGTCCGGTGATGCTCAGCCCAGAGCTTCCTTCACCGCTGGTCCTGTCCAGCCTGGAGCCTATACCTCACCATAAAGAACGACGGAGAAGGAGGAGGAAATACCCGTCTGCCCAGCGAGAGACTGTTCACGTCCCGTCTGCCCAGCGAGAGACCGCTCACGTCCCGTCTGCCCAGAGAGAGACTGTTCACGTCCCGTCTGCCCAGAGAGAGACTGTTCACGTCCCGTCTGCCCAGCGAGAGACTGTCCACGTCCCGTCGGCCCAGCGAGAGACTGTCCACGTCCCGTCGGCCCAGCGAGAGACTGTCCACGTCCCGTCGGCCCAGCGAGAGACTGTCCACGTCCCGTCTGCCCAGCGAGAGACTGTCCACGTCCCGTCGGCCCAGCGAGAGACTGTCCACGTCCCGTCTGCCCAGCGAGAGACTGTCACGTCCCGTCGGCCCTGAGCTGGGACTATCTGGAGCGTCTGTTAAGACGTTGGAGAGGCCTGTCCCTGAGCCGGTGCCTGTCCCTGAGCCGGTGCCTGTCCCTGAGCCGGAGCCTGTCCCTGAGCCGGAGCCTGTCCCTGAGCCGGAGCCTGTCCCTGAGCCGGAGCCTGTCCCTGAGCCGGAGCCTGTCCCTGAGCCGGAGCCTGTCCCTGAGCCTGTCCCTGAGCCTGTCCCTGAGCCTGTCCCTGAGCCTGTCCCTGAGCCTGTCCCTGAGCCTGTCCCTGAGCCTGTCCCTGAGCCTGTCCCTGAGCCTGTCCCTGAGCCTGTCCCTGAGCCTGTCCCTGAGCCTGTCCCTGAGCCTGTCCCTGAGCCTGTCCCTGAGCCTGTCCCTGAGCCTGTCCCTGAGCCTGTCCCTGAGCCTGTCCCTGAGCCTGTCCCTGAGCCTGTCCCTGAGCCTGTCCCTGAGCCTGTCCCTGAGCCTGTCCCTGAGCCGGTCCCTGAGCCGGTCCCTGTCCCTGAGCCGATCCCTGAGCCGGAGCTCATATTGGTTCAGGACCCAGCGTTTTTGTTTGTGTTTGTGTCTGTTCTTGTGACTGTGTCTGTTTTAGTGTCAGTTCCTGAGCCGGCGCCTGTTCCCGTGCCGGAGGCAGAGCCAGCGCCTGTTCCCGAGCCGGTGTCTGGTCCTGAAAGATCTGCTCCGCCCTGGCCGCCCGAGGGGTCCTCCCCGCCCTGGCCACCCGAGGGGTTTTTACTGCCCTGGCCACCTGAAAGATCTGCTCCATCCTGGCCGCCCGAGGGGTCTTCACCGCCCTGGCCACCTGAAAGATCTGCTCCGCCCTGGCCGCCCGAGGGGTCTTCACCGCCCTGGCCACCTGAAAGATCTGCTCCGCCCTGGCCACCCGAGGGGTCTTCACTGCCCTGGCCACCCGAGGGGTCTTCACCGCCCTGGCCACCTGAAAGATCTGCTCCATCCTGGCCGCCCGAGGGGTCTTCACCGCCCTGGCCATCCGAGGGGTCTTCTCCGCCCTGGCCACCCGAAAGGTCTTCACCGCCCTGGCCACCCGAGGGGTCTTCACCGCCCTGGCCACCCGAGGGGTCTGCTCCGCCCTGTCCACCCGAGGGGTCTTCACCGTCCTGGCCACCCGAAAGGTCTTCACCGCCCTGGCCACCCGAGGGGTCTTCACCGCCCTGGCCACCCGAGGGGTCTTCTCCGCCCTGGCCACCCGAAAGGTCTGCTCCGCCCTGGCCACCCGAGGGGTCTGCTCCGCCCTGGCCACCCGAGGGGTCTGCTCCGCCCTGGCCACCCGAGGGGTCTGCTCCGCCCTGGCCACCCGAGGGGTCTTCACCGCCCTGGCCACCCGAGGGGTCTTCACCGCCCTGGCCACCCGAGGGGTCTTCTCCGCCCTGGCCGCCCGATGGACTACGTGTCTCGCCCTGGCCACCCGATGGACTCTGTGTCTCGCCCTGGTCCTCGGTAAAGCCCTCACCCCTTGTTCCTGTCTCCCTTCATGGACCTGGCCCACCATCCCTCCCCCTGATCATCCACCGTTCCACCTCCCTCCTGAACTCTTGTGATTGTGTTGTAGTTGTTGTCGTGGAGTGTCTGGTAGCCACTCCGTAGAGGGGGGGTTATGTCACAGTGTCTGGTTGTGTTTCCTTGTTTGTCCACTAGATGTCCTCCTTCCCCTCGGTGTCATGTAATTCTGGAACTGCATTTCCCAGCATTCTGTCTGTCACTGTCACTCATCAGTTCATTGCACTCAGCTGTTCCCTGTAATCATTGTTCCCAGCTGTTCTGTGTTAGTCTTGTTAGTTCTGTGTATATATTCCCTGTCTGTGTTAGTTTGTGTACGGATTCGTTGCTGAATGTCACCAACACTTCTGAGGTCTGTTTTCTTGCCTGTTCGTGGTTTGTTTCTTGTTTATTTGTTTATTGGACTGCTAAAATGGATTTTGACCCCTGCATGGATGACTATGAGTTGGATTGCCCTGATAATAAATATGCTGCATTTGAATCCACCTGTTTCCCTGTGTGTTCCCGTGACATTAAGTCACCATCCTACATTTTACCTTTCGATAATCCATTTCACTTACTTTCACTTCAGTTTACTTGAGCTAATTACAAGCCACCTAGCAACATCCTAGAAATTATTTACACCTCCCTAGCAACAACGTGGAAGCACTCTAAAAACTACTCATTTGAAATACACACTCATGTGAACTAACTTTGTCCTCTCTAACCCCCTTTAGCTGTCTGTATACTGAGCCAACAGTTGCTTAGCTTAGCGCTAACCTGAGCGCCTGACTCTGTCAACGCTGCTGTACTGTAACCCTAACTGTATCACAAAATGGACAAGACACGCACGCCTTCACTTCAATCCTATTCTTTCATCAGCAGTCACTCGGCAAGAGCAGCAGACCCATAACATCTCTCTGCTCTGTTTCAAAGAACAAGGAGAGCGAAAATACACAGGGGATTTTTTGGCCTGTTGCTGAGGGAGGAAGTTGGTATGGCAGGTAGCAGCCGGCCAGTCACGCCACACGACAAGCCCCTCTCTGTCCTCCACAGTGTGTCTCTTTCATTGGCTCACTGAGGGGTAGATGGAAGCCACAGATTATCTTACTATCAGGCAAAAGAGCCCCCCCCAGCGTCCTGCCAGTAACGCTCAGTATCTCTTATCTGTTTCTCACAGGGAGAGATGGGTGCCTCAGGTCCTGTTGGCATCCCTGGTTTTATTGTAAGTGAACCAATATTAAGTTATTAACATCTAACCTTATATGATACTTCCCTCGCTGACATTGATTTCTATTGGCATGTAAAAATAATGCATGCAGTGTAATTGTTATGCTTGTTTATGCTTTTTATGTTTTTTTGGCAGGGTGATATGGGTCCTGTAGGAATTGTGGGTCTTCCTGGACTAATAGGACCAAAGGTGATTGCATTGAAATTATCATGAATGTCCATGCTGAAAAGTCTGTTTCAAACAAGCCCAAATGGATTTGCTAATCTTAGCTGATTTAAGATGGTTTGGCTAGTCTCCCAGCCTGATAAGTACCCAGAAAACCATAAAACATAATAATAATAAAAAATCAGCTTGGCCAGGCTGTGAGAAAGGCTCACACACTACATTGGAAGGACAAAAACAATTTTAATTTTATGATTATTTTAACATACAAATGACACATATTAACTCTTTAACTTTCAAGATTTTAACTATCAAGAAAGTTAACAGATATCATTATTAGGAATACATAGTAGGTCATACATCTACAAAAAACAACAACATTGCTGTTCACCAGCACAACTATGTTTTGCATGCAAGCCGCTGGTGGTGGATTAACTACACCATCTCAGTTTTGTTTGAGAACAGCGTGAATATGCTATCCCAGCTCGAATAGTACTGTATAAACCAACCTGGACCAACATTGGAATTAAAGGGTAAGTTCACCCAAAAATGAAAATTAAGTAATTAATTACTCACCCCCATGCTGTACCAACCCCGTAAGACCTTCGTTCATCTTCGGAACACAAATGAAGATATTTTTGATTAAATTTGAGAGCTGTATCACTACCACATTGGCTCCTAAGGGACTGCCTCTTGACGGCCCAGAAAGTCAATGAAGAAAATGTTTAAATATCCCATGTGACTACCGTGGCTCAACTATAAGTTTATCAAGCGACGAGAATACTTTTTGTGCAAAAAAACAAACAAAAATAATGACTTTATTCGACTATTCCTTTTCTTCCTTGTTGGCCTGAAACGAGACTTCCTTAGATTTCCACGACGCATGCGCGAGAATTGCGATCTCCTTCAACTACTTCAGTTCAATTCTCGTGCATGCGTCGTGGAAATCGTCTTGAAGTCTCGTTTCAGGCCAACAAGGAAGAAAAGGAATAGTCGAATAAAGTCGTTATTTTTATTTGTTTTTTCGCACAAAAAGTATTCTCGTCGCTTGATTATAGTTGAGCCACTGTAGTCACATGGGATATTTAAACATTTTCTTCATTGACTTTCTGGGCCGTCAAGAGCCAGTCCCTTAGGCAGCCTATGTGGTAGTTATACAGCTCTCAAATTTAATCAAAAATATCTTCATTTGTGTTCCGAAGATGAACGAAGGTCTTACGGGGTTGGTACAGCATGGGGGTGAGTTATTAATGACTTAATTTTCATTTTTGGGTGAACTAACCCTTTAATGCTGGATTTTTCAGCACGGACAGAATTACATAATAGTGTGACTTTCTTTTTCAACTATCATATTAATATAGATTAAAGTATAAATTCCATTTGCCTTCCCTGGGCATCAATTAATAAAACAATGGCCTATTGTACAAGTTCTTCTTAATAACATTTGTCTCTTGTGTGTCTTGCAGGGTGTGCCAGGAAACCCAGGGGAGCCTGGACTGAAAGGTGATAAGGTGATCTGAATGCCCTTTTATTAGCTTTTGCTTCTTCTGTATTTGATTGCTCAGAGCCACTTTTGAGGGAAACTGAGGTCAGCTGTAACATACCACAAGTCATCAGTCACAGATACAAAAAGTTTTTAAAAGGTTTGGGTTCAGTAAGATGTTTTTAAAGACAAATTAATACTTTTATTTAGCAAGGATGCATTCAATTAAAAAGGGACTGTAAGGACATTTATAATGTTTCAAAAAAAATCTATTTCAAAGTGCTTTTGAATTTTGCACACACACAAAAAAATACTATAACAAAATGAAGCAGCAAACCTGTTTTAACATGGTTAATAATGACAGTAATAATTGTTTCTTAAGCACCAAATCAACATATTAGAACGATTTCTAAAGGATCATGGGTAACACTTTATTTGAAAGGGTGTGCATAAGACTGACATGACACTGCCATAAACATGACATAACACCTGTCATGAACATGAAGGAGTCTTTATGAATGTTTATGACTGTCGTCATTAAGTGTCATTCGGTAAATTATAACACTTTTAATGCAAAGTTGACATTGATTAAAATGTCTTTGTTTATGACAACTTGACATTAACCAAGACAAAAATGTCTTGATTATGACAACTTGACATTAACCAATAAATCATAACTAGTCCAACGTGTTCCACTTTACTTGAGGTAAGGGGAAATATTAATGACACTGTTGTTAAAGCATTTGACAGTGTAATAACCCTTAATGACATTTTTATAACTAGTACAATAACTAGTTCCACTTTACTTGAGGACAAGTAAAATATTCATGTCACAGTTATAATGGTGTCATGACAACCAAAGTTAAAACCAACCATAACATATGACAGGGTAATATAATGTTAACACAAAGCTAAATAACTTCTTTAAGTTGGATAATTAGACCTGTTATGACATATTTGTGACAGGTTGACAGGTTATGATTTCTTGGTTAATGTCAAGTTGTCATAACAAAGACATTTTTTTTTCTTTGTTAATGTCAAGTTGTCATAACAAAGACATTTAAACAATGTCAACTTTGCATTAAACGTGTCATAAATAACCGAATGACACTTAATGACAACAGTCATAAACATTCATAAAGACTCCTTCATGTTCATGACAGGTGTTATGTACTGTTTATGACAGTGTCATGTCAGTCGTATGCACACCCCTTCAAATAAAGTGTTTAACGGATCATGTGACACTGAAGATTGGAGTATCAATGCTGAAAATTCAGCTTTGCTATCACAGGAATATAATAAAATAATACGCTTATAAAACTTATAACGTATACAAAATAAAGTAAACAAGGTTCCTTGTTACAGTGTAATTATAGATTTAAATACTGAGTAATATTAATTAACAATTTCTATTATACTTACTCTGCACATGCTCTGTAGAGTTCTCTGTGTGTGATTTGTAAATAAACAAACAAATAAATAAATAGATTTGGAGATATTTGCGACTTTAGTTTAAAATACTGAATTAAAAAAAATAGATAAACAGATTTAACATATCAGATAATTGTATGAATGTAGGTCCTACTCACTATTCCTGATGACTAAATGACTCAAGGTGTCAACAGTTTAGCCTCTGTCCTGCTGCTCCTCATTTCTGTGGCCAGATGCTGACAGCTTTGTACTTAAATGTCATATTTTGCTGCTAGGCAAGATATGCATAAGGCTTTGTTTTGTCTACAGTGAACTTCCTTGCACATTGTAACATGACCAAAGATATAGTTGAACTTGACTAATGCTGTGACACTGAACTACTGGTACATCCAGACATAAAATGGACATGAAATGGAAGTTGTGTTATGGCCCATTCACACTAAAAAAGAGAGAACTATTAGCGATCACTATATTAGCATTATGTTTATTATAAGAACATGCTGCTGTTATGTCATCTGCCGCTTTAAGTTTGTTTGATTAAAAATTATGAGGCCACAATTTTTATTCTATAAAAAAACAAGAATCGTCAATTTTGATTTCATGGTTGGTGACTTTAGAGGCCATAGAGTGACATTTCATTGTCTCTGTTGACAGGGTGATGTCGGGTTGCCCGGAGAACCAGGGGAACCCGGATTTCAAGGTGACAAGGTATTCCAGCTAACGCCTTTTCTTTTGATTTATACATACAGAGTCTATGTGTATATGTATGTGTATGCTTTTGTATTTTGTATTTTTTTGCTTTCAAACACTCCAAATAGAGTTTTTTTATTTGAATAACCATGTGCTGATTTTCCAGGGTAATCAAGGCTCACCAGGTTTACCAGGAATTCGAGGAAAGCTGGGACCACAGGTTAATTCGTTGGCTTACATTTAATTTTATTTTACCATGTTTATTTATCTAAAACCTTTAGTGTTGATTATACCAAGCTCATTTGTCTTTTAGGGTAAGCCTGGAGATCGAGGCCCAGATGGTTTGCCAGGCCCATCTGGCCCTGAGGTAATTGTGCCGTCACTTTAGGACAAATGTATTCTATGGTCATTGCCTTCTCTACAGCTGCACACCGCAGTATCCAGCTGTGTCTATTATTGGATCATGTTCCTCCCCAAGTGTAATTAATAGGACTGGGTAATAAATATCGATTTCTCGATATTAATCGATTCTCATTTTTACGAACCAATATCGATTCTAAAGTCTCAAGAATCGATTAATCATTTGAATGAATATAACGTTGTATAGCGGCTGCGCACATCCAAAAAATCGCAATCATCTTTGTCCTTTGTTACTATTGATATGAAACAAAGTCTCAATTTTCAAATTACGTCCATTTTCTTTAGAAATTCAAAAGCATACATAGCGTTTTGGCGCTGTGGCGTGAGATCGCTCTGGCGCAGCTCAAGAGAAGCAGCAGCGCTGATCTCTCTTCCGGCTTAATAATACCAGTCACAGCGCGAAATAAACATGAATGAGCATCTGAAAGTGTGTTAAAAGATAGAGTACAACTTATCGAAATCCGTATCATGTCACATTAATTCGCTCAATCAGCGTTTCAACTGTGGAAAGACGTCAGTTAAACAGCATGTAATCAATGTCATGTATCGTCATATTCACCTCAGAAAACCCACATAAACTCGTTAGTCAGCTAGAAAAAATAACTCTAGAGAGGAGCATTTTGCTAAATATATACACCATATTACATATGCATTATAATCTTAATATTCTTCAATATTTAATGCACATTTTAATAAATCTGGCAAGTTTTTATGACAGACACCATTTAAATGTTTGTATTTCATATAATCTTATATTATAAAAATAAATAAAAGTGTAATTTAAGTGTTTGTATAGCTACAAAACAGTTCATTATTACCTTCATATTAGGCTAATGAACCCTAGTAGGCTACAACTAGACTCCCAGTTTACATCATTAGTTAAGAGATTTGATTTCCTTGAGAAAATTTGCCATTAATTGGAACTGATATCCAAAATAATCAAGATCGAATTGAATCCAATCGGAATCGAAATCGAACCGAATTGTGAAATTTGTGTCAATACCCAGCCCTAGTAATTAAGTTATTGCACTAACTCACAAACAATAAAATGAATTATAGGATTGAGAAGACATGTCTTTCAGTCTTTCTTTTTGGAGACATGTCTTTCAGCTGTTCAACAAGTGTGCTTTCATGTTTACTACATAAAACTGTGCTTGTTGAGAACTTGGCATTAGTAGTTCCTTCATTTTGTGTTCATTTGAAGTCACTACAAAGAAATGTCAATTAATTTGCTCACTCAGTCCTTTTAGAGTGAGAAGTTATAGTTGTGAGAGAGGGAGGGAGAATAGACTACCTGTGACAGAGCGAGTCTTCTTAGATAAGGTATGAAGAAGACTTCCTCTTATTGTCTAATGTTGCTACTTTTTCTCAGGGTTTTCCAGGGGATATTGGAGCACCAGGACAGAATGGCATTGAGGGCCCAAAGGTGTGCATCTCTCTTCTTCATTAAAGGTTCCAAAAATTCATAATTCTGTCCCATATTGTAAAATGGTGGCAGATATGCTAATTTTTAGATACTTTCCAGGGGAATGCAGGAGGGAGAGGGATTCCAGGCCCTAGAGGAGTTAATGGACTTGAGGTAGGACCTGCTTATTCCTAAACCAGTGAAGGGCCTTACAAGGAAAACTGCATATAAATCCTGAAGTTATAGTTATAGTATAGTAAATTGTATTCTACAGCTGTTATATACAGTTATAAACAGTGTTCAATATAAACATGTTTATGTGATAATTAACCTAAAAGTATTACTGTATGTCATTTAAAAACATAAAAAGTAATTTCATGAAAAAAGCTCAATACATTTGCATATACTTTTAGCATAAAGAAAGCAATTTATAGTCAAAATAAGAATGTTTAATAGGACCAGTTGTATAATTAAGTAGAATTAATAAATATTTGCTTTTGGGTGAAGGCATTTATGTTTGGCGACAAATCAGAACAAGACACATTCTTTTCTGCAAACCACAGGATTTTTGTGTAGCTTAGTTGTAAACTTATCAGGACTTGGAGTTTTACCAATAGAGTGCCGAAGTTATGACGTCACTTTGTAGGCCAAAACGCAGAAGTGAGTTAGCATTTTAGCACTTCCGGTTCACTCGTCCTAAAGTCTATGGGCCCTATTTTAACGATCTGAAATGCAAGTATCAAGCTCGAAGCGCAAGTGACTTTGTGGGCGGGTCTTGGGCGCTGTTTCTATTTTACTGAGTTTAAAAGGGGTTGGTCTGATGTAGCTTCATTATTCATAGGTGTGGTTTGGGCGCTGGTGGTGAGAGAATCATCTACAGTGATGCGCGTTGTTCACACTCTGTAGTATTATGGCCAAGCATGCAAGCTTAAAATAGCATCTGAATGTACGTGCAAGCTGTGGCTGTTGCAAACTTTACCAGAACATTGAAGCACAACTTGCACAAAATTAAATCAAGTGAACAAGACCAATTTAGAGAAATGATGCATTACTTGGTGTGGAAAATTACATTTAACTGTCTTTTTTTACGGTAAAAAACAAAAACAAAAAAACAATCAGATGCAGTGAGTTTGTTCATTTGACATTTGGCATGAATCCTTGAGCTGTCACAAAGAGAACTCTTCTCGGTTACAAATGTAACCCTCGTTTAGGGAACAGAGACATTCCCTCGGATGACGCCGATTGGGGTTTTGCTTTGAAGCCTATCAGCTTTGAGTAGTACAAAACGAGCCAATTGCAAAGAAATGCCATGGGTCTGTGGAATTTGCATGGTGCAACTCCTCCCCACCTCGTGGGTATAAAAGGAGGATTGCTGCAGAATGCAGATGTTTCTTTGCTGAAGACTGAGCTCATGTGATCCCCACGGTACAGCGGAAAGTGGCAGGAAGACGGAACATCTCTGTTCCCTACTCAAGGAACGAAGGTTATATCCGTAACCGAGACATTCCCTTTCGTTGTCACTCTGAGTTCTGTCGGATGACGACGAATGGGGGCTCTGCAGATATCTGTTAGCGAGGTGCCATGTGCTAGAGCCCAAGATGATGCCACACTGTGGGTGGAGTGGGCAGTCACACCAAAGGGGCACGGTCGACCTTGCTGCTGGTATGCCAAAGCAATGGCGTCCACAATCTAGTGAGACAGGCTTTGCTTGGAGAGAGCCTTTTGCTTCATTTTCCCACCATAACAGACAAAGAGCTGGTCTGAGGTCCTGAAACACTGCGTTCTGTCTACATAGGCGCGAAGAGCACGTACTGAACAAAGCAATGTCAAGGCTGGGTCTTCTTCTTCCAGAGGCAGCACTTGCAGGTTCACCATCTGGTCCCAGAAGGGATTGGTAGGAACCTTGGGCACATATCCAAGCCGGGGTCTCAGGATCACGTGAGAGTAGGCCGGCCCAAATTCCAGGCACGCTTCGTCAATGGAGAATGCGTGCAGGTCCCCTACCCTTTTGATGGAGGCCAATGCAACCAGGAGCGCTATCTTCAGTGACAGGAACTTAAGCTCCACTGATTGCAAAGGCTCAAAGGGAGCACTTTGCAGGGCAGTTAAAACCACTGAGAGGTCCCAAGAGGGAACGAAAGGAGGGCGAGGAGGATTCAGTCTCCTCACTCCTATCAGGAACCTGACGATCAGGTCATGCTTCCCCACAGACTTACCTTCAACTGAGTCAAGGTGTGTGGCAATGGCGACAACAAGGAAGGAAAGCATGATACTGATCAAACATCTCTGGGGGTCTTCACCAGTTGACAAAGAGGTTCCATTTCAACGCATAGACGTGTCTTGTGGACGACGCTCTAGTGGAAGTGATGGTAGCCACCACCGCTGGTGGTAGGGTACTCAAGCCTGCCTCATCCCCTCTAGGTTCCAAAGATCGGGACAAGGCTGCCATAGGGTGCCCCGTCCCTGAGAATGGAGGTCCTTCCTCAGAGGAATTGGCCAGAGAGGTGCTGTCGCGAGGAGTAGGTGTTCGGAGAATCAGGTCCGGGTGGGCCAGTGCGGCGCGACCAAAATGACCTGTTCCTCGTCTTCCCTAACTTTGTGCAGACCTGAACTGGTCCCAAAACAGATGAACCGACAGGGGATGGAGTCGCCAATCTCCCGGGACGGGCTGAAGCCGTGAGGGCTCATCGGCTGCACATATAAATGCCATGAAGCGAACTCAGATGCTTCTGAGTCCAAATGAGGAGATGGCGGGCGAGTTGCGACAGACGGCGGGAGCGTAGACCACCTTGACAGTTGATGTATGCTACAGTGGTGGTATTGTCTGATTGGACTAGTACATGTTGATGATTGAGCATGGCCTGGAATTAGCGCAGAGCAAGACATACAACCAGCAACTCGAGGCAATTGACGTGCCATAGGCGGTGGGGTGCACATAGCGCCCCAGCCCGTGGTAGAGGCATCTGTCGTTACAACAACATGACGGTAAGCTCGTTCCAGGGTCACTCCAGCCGATAGAAAACTGAGGCTTTACTACGGGTTGAAGGTCTGACGGCAGGTCGGAGCAAATCACAAATCAAAGCTAAAGAGGTCTCATATGAAGCAATCCGAGCGGTGTTGCCACGGCTGCAGATTGCCAAATGCCCCAGGAGCCTCTGAAAAAGTTTTGGTTGAAACGCACTCTGCCCTCGAACTGTCTCAGGCAAGTCAGCAGTGACTGCATGCTCACTTGTGAGCTGCACAGACATGGCGACTGAGTTTATGTCGATACTGAGAAGAGAGATCCTCTGCACGGGGCAAAGTTTGCTCTTTTCTCAATTGTCCTGAAGGCCCAGATGAGCTAGGTGCCAGAGCACTAGGTCTCTGTGTTCTCAAACCTGGTCTCGAGAGTGAGCTAGGATCAGCCAGTTTTCGATATCAGGATGCGACCCCGTGTTCCCATAGGGGAACAAGGGCTGCTTCGATAACCTTCATGAAGACGCAAGGGGACAGGGCTTTTCAGGCTAGTTTGCTCGTAAGAAGCTGACAAAATCAGAGATGGCTTAAGGAGTGAAGAATTAACTTGGCTCCGAAGCAAAAACATATCTGCATTTTACCAGCGTCCTCCTTTTATACCCACGAAGTGGGGCGGAGTTGCACCATGGCAGACCCATGGCAGTTCTTTGCCATTGCTTCGTTTTTAAATACCCTAAATTGATAGGCTTCTAAGTAAAACCCCAATTGTCGTCATCCGATGGAACTCGGAGTGACAACGAAAGGGAATTCTGGTTAATGTCAATTTACGTTTTTCACTGTAAACTATTAGATTACTTGTTCTTTTTCTCTTCCAAAAACTGTACATCTAGCAGTATTTTACTGTAACATTGCATTAAATATATCCTTAGATCTTTTACAGTTTTTCACCATATAGAGTAAAGGAACACACCGTTAACCAATTAACAGGTTTTTACCACAGCATTTTTACAGGCTTTTGCTTTTAAACTTGTTAATTTTTTACTGTGGATGGCCAAGAGTATAATGTTGAAATGTCTCAGAAACAACAACAATTTTATATAAATCATTTCTGTTTTAACACTCAAATGAATGTACACTAAATGGAAGAAAGTATTGGGACCATTGCACCAACAAGGACTGTAATGAAATTCTAAATACAAGGCATTAAAATGGAGTTGGTCTCCCATATAAAAGCTTCCATTCTTCCGGAAAGGCTTTCCACAATATTTTGGAGTGTTTCTGTGGGAATTTTTACAAATTCAATTTTTTTAAATTCATCCAGTAGAGCTTTAGTGAGGTCAGGCTCAAAAGGCCAGGCTCGCAATCTAGGTTCCACTTCATCCCAAAGGTGTTCGAAGGGGTTGAGGTCAAGGCTTTCTGCGGGCCGGTCAAGTTCTTCCACACCAAACTTTCCAACCATGTCTTTATGGGCCTTGCTTTGTACACTGGGGCACACTCATGTTGGAATAGAAAAGGGCTTTCTCTGAACGGTTCCTACAAAGTTGGAAGCAGAATTTGGTATATAAATATTAAGATTTCCCTTCACTGATCCCCAAAACAGCCCCATACCATTATCCCTCCTCCACCAAGCTTTACAGTTGGCACAATGCAGTCAGGCAGGTAACGTTCTCCTGGCATCTGCCAAACCTAGACTCGCCTGTCAGACTGCCAAACAAAGAAGAGTGATTCATCACTCCACAGAACACATTTCCACTTCTCCAGAGTCCATTGGCGGCGTGCTTTACCCCACTTTAGGCAACTTTTCACATCTTGCAACCCAGCACTAAGTAACCCTGCTGTGTAACTTTACATGGTCCTCCGCTTTGTGGCTGAGCTGCTTGCTGCTGTTACTAAATGCTTCCACTTTCCAATAATACCACTTACTGTTGACCATGGACTATCTAGCAGGGATTAAGTTTCATGAACTGACTTATTACAAATGTGGAATTCTATCACAATACAATGCTTGAATTCACCGAGCTCTTCAGAAGGACCATTTTTTCCCCACAAATGTTTGTAAATTCAGACTGCATGTCTACCCAGATAGCAAACTGACATTGAATCAACGTGGAAATATGACATCGAAACAACGTTGATCTGACATTGTTTTGCTCATCGAATTAACGTTGAACCAACGTCAGATGCGTCATTCTTTCAAAACTAACGGAAAATCAACTTGAAATCAACGCGCTGTTTCAACGTTATAAAAGCAAACCAATTTTCGATTTCATTTAGCTTTGAAGAATGCCGCGTCTGACGTTGGTTCAATGTCATGAGAGACGTCGTTTCCACGTTGATTCAATGTCAGTTTGCTGTCTGGGTAGGTGCTTGATTTTATACAGCTGTAGCAAAGGGTCTGATTGAAACACCTGAATTCAAGAAAAAAGAGGTATGTCCCAATACTTTTGTCCATATAGTGTATATTAAACATATCTCTACTAATTAGAAGCTCATTAGAATCTAAGATGTTTTCAGATAGCTTTTGTGCATATACATATTGGAACAAAGATAAAAAGTTTAACATCCTCATCAATATACTGTATATATTTTTAGTTGCTTATTATTTCTAAAATTATAATGATCCTGTTTTAAACCACAGGGGGACCAGGGCCCAGTAGGGCCAGCAGGGGCTTCCGGACCAGAGGTGAGTGCTCTCCTGAGATACCCACTAGATATCTTGAGTTAAACTTGAATTAGACATCTTAGCTATCGCCACATTAGCCTAATAACCTGCTGACACTGTAATTTACTCCGTGGCTTATGACCAGAGGCTTTCCTTTAAAGCTATTGACTGGTTCATGTTTTGTTATAACGATAAGCTCCGTTGTTTGTACACCTTCACATTTTAAATGTGGTACGATTGCTAATGGTGCTTACAGTATTTGTGACCAATCTATTCCAGCCTGTTCGTATTGCGATTGTTGCATCGGTGGCCTCTTTTTCTTTATAAATTTGTTATGTTATAGTTGAGCATTGGTGATAAAAAATAGACTTCACAGACTCCTGTTGTTTTATGTCACTCTGCAAAGACTTTTATAATGTGTGAGTTTCAAACCCTCCAAATATAACAATTTTCTCGCTCCCAAAACAATTTCACAAAAGTTTATTGCTCTGAATGCTACATCGAGGATTCCGGACTCAGCAATGATTGTATAAATTGTAGTGAAAAATAGTCTGTCCTCATGCCAAACCCTGACATACAAACAGCTGCCTGTACCTGGCAGCAAGAGATTAATCCAAATTAACAGTTCATTGCATTTAACACAGTTTTTCATGCACAGACCTTGCCAAAGCACCCACAGTCGGGGCAGTATGGATAATTTAGCTAATAAGACAAGATGGGTCAGACATTAGCTAATAGATGACCAGAGAAAATCCATCCAGTCTCCAACGTAAACACTTCTTTGTGAGACTCAGAGTGACTGATGCTTCTGTTTCTGGGTTATTTAATGAAACTGCTCTCTCTGGGAGAGCTGATTTGTTGGTGAGAGGAGGAGATTGGTCCCAGGAACAGGAGATAATGAGTTGTCAGGGAGTAGCTTCAGAGGATTTGGAGTCCAGGGTCATTTCTGCTTTCTGTTCAGGGCAGACCTGGGAGGAAGGGTTTCCCTGGAAATCCAGGGGATGATGGAATGAAGGTAACAATTCATGACAGCCAAATGACAACTATAATTTAGATTCCAATTTTCCTCTCAAATGTGTTTCTTCAACTATGGCCTATGACCCTATGGAAAATCTTCAAACTCTGACTATTTGGTTTAATTTGTTAAACCATGTAAATACAGTACATTCACTCATTGTTTATTCCTTCCACATAGTTATTTCATCATCACAATGGTGTATTATGTTTAACAGCATTCTGTATTTTTGTTATACTATTTTGTAATAAATTTAATGTCTGATTGATTTTCTGTCCAATCAAATGCTCTCTAGAATCTGAAGCGTCCCACCCCCTACACTATAGATACAGTATACACTGAAGCTCTGGCTGAAATCTTTTTTATTTGTTCACACATTTACTATTTTCTGCATGGTGAATGGCACGTAGTGCACTATATAGGGGATAGGGAACAATTCAGACAGTGTAAATATGCTTTCCTTTGGGGTAAATTAAGTTATTGTCACGCAAACCTCTGCAATGCGCTATGCACACAAAGTCAGCTCTGAGTCAGAGACACAATAGCTATCAAATGCGGCTTTACCGAGCTCAATGGCTCTATGCAAGCTGTGATATAAATGAAAAGCTACTAGTTATTTTTTAAAAGAGAGCTGTTAAATATGTCCTGCCCTGTTTTCCTATTTCAGTGGAAATTACATCAACACATTGAATAACGCTGATTGTTTTAAGCCATTTCAGTGGGCCTTTAAGGCTCACAATTTCATAGCTAACTTTTTCTATATTCTGAATAATCACAGACAGGGTCCCATAATTGACCTTTCTGGTAGGTTTGGGGTGTTTTGTGTAAGTTTCTTGTCAGCAGTTTGTGTTAACATAAATCCCACCCTATCTTGATTTGTTTGGTCAACTCAAACATTTTAACATTGACCACTGGTTAAGCAGCAATATATAGGATCATAGTTGAAGAAACACCCTTTACTTTTTTATTTATTTACACCCTTTATTGTTCCCAATAATGCATAAATAAGTCTGAACAGCTAAGAGAGTTTTTGTATTACAAATCTTGGCCCTTTGCTCTAGGGAGAGCCTGGAATCACTGGAAATCCTGGGATGCTTGGTGAGAGGGTAAAGACATTTTTGTATACAGTACATCTCTGGAACCTTAATAAACATGTTAAATAATCAAATAATTAAATTTAATAATCTTTGTTTGTTTTGTCCTTTTTTATTGTGTACAAAAGGGTCTTAATGGTTTCATCGGACCTTTTGGTGAGATGGGGCTTGCTGGAGAAAAGGTCAG
The DNA here is from genome assembly GCF_016745375.1 of Pimephales promelas. The sequence continues at coordinate 4,404,294 of NW_024121987.1, forward strand.
TAGGTCATTTGGTTTCTCTGCATTCAACTATGTGTAATCATGTTAAATTCCAATTAATCTTGGTTCCTGTTTCTGTGGCACGTGTTTTAAATCAAAAGTCAGACATTTATGTTGGTTTTATATGATGGTCAATGTTGTCCTTCCTTGATGTTAGTATTATCTTGTATTGTATTGTTTGGCTTAGATGTGTTTCTTGTGCTGTCAGGGAGATCGTGGTGAGATGGGTCTGCCCGGGCCACCTGGAGAAAAGGGAGCGATGGTAAGGAGTAAGTCTGGATCTCGTCTCTGCTCTCAGGGGAACTCTAATACCCACTTAACCTTGAGCAGTCACTATAACTCAAAGAGCTACAATGGTTGGAAAGAAGCAGTATGTGGGAAAATGCCTCATCAGCCATTTTCCATTCATGAGATAATCAGCTAGACCACTGCAAGAGTCATTTCCCTTTCAATGACATAAGGAAATTGTGGCCATTTGCTGTGTAAAGTGGTTTGAGCCACTCCAAAGAAATCCTAGTGCAACCTTCCTGCCTTTCCAAGAAGCTTTGTCGTCATTTCAATGTTTCATCAGTTCCTATAACACTTAAAACTGTCTGCATGTATTTGGTGCCCATGGCAATAGAAAAAAATATTCATTGTTAACTTTTGTGCACTTGCCAGCAAACCACATGGGAGTTTTCCTTCGCGTAGGTTTACATCAGAAATTAATCATGCTTATGAAAGCCCTTTCTTCTACACTGCAAAAAAAAAAAATTCAGCAAAAATATCTAAAAGTCCTTACAACGCTTGCATAAGATATTAGGGTTTTCATAGGTTGATGTATTTTTTTCTTACTGCACTGGCAGATTGTTTCACTTGTTTTTAACTTGTTTATAGTCTCGATAAATGAACAAATCTGCCATTGGAGCAAGACAAAATATATTCTCTGAAAGCAAGAAAACAAGTAAATATTTTGTTGTTGTTTTTTCTCAAGTAATTGTATCTTGAAAGGATTTTTAAAGGGACAAAATATCCATTAATAATAGGATTTTTGCAATTTTAAGGTATCAAAAATGATTGCTTATTTTAGAGATTATTCTATAATGATGTCTTTGTCTGTGATTGTTTTTTAGGGGCACCCAGGGGTTCCGGGTGACAGAGGCCCATCTGGATCAGCAGGTACACCAGTAAGTAAATTTTATGTATATATAAACTGAATTTATTTATGCCTGGCCAAGAGTCTCTGCAAAAAGAAACAGCAGCACAGATCGCATATCTGTTTTCTGTCTTAACTTTGCTGTTGTAACTTCCAGGTTCCGTGCAATCATCTGGTATGAATCTTTCTAGTTAAACCCAAAGTACAGAATCTTCTTAAAAAGCCAAGTCTGTCTCATTTTGTGTAATAATAAAAATTATCATTTTACCTCTGCACATCACCGGTTAAATGCTCTCATTAGAGCTGTCCATGCACATTGATGATAGACACAGACACCAACGGAATTACTGTCCTACTAAATGAAACCCGTCAACTCGCTTCGTTTCTTTGCTCTACTCGCACAAATGTTGACGTCATACAAGCGTTTGGCAGGAAATGCCTTTTAGAGGTACTCGGATGACCCTGTGAAGAGTGCAGAGTGCAGCGAAGTACAAACATAAACACCAGCCTTTAAAGGACAGCTTTCACCTTGCAGTTGTAATTGGGTCAAGTGATGTTTGTTTGCCTACCAGAGACTCTCGCCAGCTCTAGCTGAGTTTTCTGAGGGAACATTCTCTTGCTGCCTGATTCAGGACTTTGTTCTTGTCCTCTGTTCTGTGTTCTCTAGGGGGCTCCCGGTTCTAGGGGACTCAGCGGCACCAGGGGACTCAAAGGCAGAAGGGTAAGAACTGATCATTAGGATTAACAGCAATGATGTTTCTTGCATAAATATGTGCTTTGGAAAGTCCAAATGTTGGAGAATTAAAGGTTAGACAGTTTTATAAGCAAAATAGTATAATGTTCAAGCCATGCTGATCTGCAGAAGTCTTAATTTCACAACTTTATCCATTAATGTATTTTTGTAACCTCTCTAGATAATTATCACTGTATACTCAAGATTATCAATGGAAGCAATTCAAGTTCACATAGGCCTGTAATGAGTTTTTTTTTTTTTTTTTTTTTTTTTTTTGGCATATAGTTCTGTCATCTTTGGATAGTTTAGCATCATGCTGATGCAGTGGTTACTGGAAGCTATATTGGGCTATTCAGTCAATGACAGTATAATAGTTGAAGACCTTGACAGATGGTGTCTTTACATCAGCTCTTATTACATTCCCATTAAAAACTAATAAAAATTATAAAATTACACTTAACTCGTAGTACGTTATCCACAACACATTAAGACAAACCTATCATTGATTGGGGAAAGTATTACTTTCCATCAAATAAAAAATAAGTCCAGCTGCAGTTGGACTAGGCATTCTTTAGATGTGAAACCATACTATCACACTGAAGGAGTCAACGCCACCCACAGGGATCTGCTCCAAATCAAAGCGAGCAACGGGAGTTGAGGGCAAACAGAGGACAGACTTGCGTTAGCCTGGGAGAAATGACAGCACTCATGAGTAGTTTGGTCATTTACAATAACATTTAAGTCTTTTGGATGATGTGTTGTGATGGTGGGTGCTATGGGTAATGGGAACCTGTTGGGGGTGCTTAAGAGTGGGCTAATTCCCAAGCCTGTTGATTGGATTATGTCAATGATGTCAGACTAATGATGATTCTCAGCAGACAAGCTGAACTTTGTGTGGAAGAATTCTTCAAGTCACAATGAATTTCCATTTGCAACCCATTTTAAAATTAAACACGATATTTCATGAGAAAAGTTGTATCATGGGTTGATTGTATTTTTTCGGGAATTGATCGAATTGTAAAAAGCTGCTATTCTATTAGTTAACTGGCTTATTGGCTAAACTTATCTAATAGTCTGCACAACCTACACAAAAAGAGCAAATTATATTTAAAGTGTAACCATTTTTTTCTTCCTGCATGATGAATCATTCACAGTTAGACCAGGAGCATGCATTAAGAAAGGTAATAGGGTCCAATGTGATTTTATGTGGACTTTTTCATTGAAGCTTCTCACTTAAATGAATTTCATACTCATAATCTGTTAATATACTGTCTAATAGCTTGTTGGCTTCCCATCAGAAATTTCTGTACTCATAGCAGTCTTTCCTCACATTACAAATACACAATTTTAGACTAAATTAACCATTACAAATAAAACATTACTCATTCAACAATAAAAAAAATGAATGGCTATATGGACTGAATTTCCAATGATGGTGAACACTGAGGTCTGGGATTTGAGCCTCATTTTCTAAATGCTCAGTGCAGTTATTTCCCATGGACATGTGCATTTATCTCTCTGCTCTTCAGAGGCTAATATTCATTTTATTTTTTGAGGAATAAAAACATTTTTCACCTCGGAAAAATAAAAAATAATTTGATAAATGCTGATTATAGGATTAATTGTTCCCTGTGTGATTAATGTGATGCGACTCTGTAAGTTATATCGGTATGGGTATATCGGTTTAGAAGTATGCTATTCAATTTAAAATCAAATCATAATTCAATTCTATTTTTTTAAGTCTTAAATTGCCGTTGAAACCAGGCAATATTTTAGAATTTGGATTCAGAAATACCCTTAAAGGGAAAGTTTACCCCAAAATAAAAATGTTATAATAATTTTCTCACCTTCAAGATGTTCCAAACCAGTATGAGTTTCTTTTTTCTGTTGAACACAAAATATATATATATATATATATATATATATATATATATATATATTGAAGAATGTTGGTAACCACCAGACAGTTGAAGGAACCACCATTGACTAACATAGTTTGTTGTTTTCCTACTATGGAAGTCAATGCCTACCATCAACTGTCTGGTGGTTACCAACATTCTTCAAAATATCTTTTGTGTTCAACAGAAGAAAGAAACTCATACTGGTTTGGAACATATTTACTATCCCTTTAAATATTTCACGATGAAGTTTTGGTCCAGGCCTAATTCCCATCAGTCCAAATATTGTTATTAGCCTTTGAAAGGTCAAAGGTTTCCTGAATTACATCAGATCAGGAGAACAGAGGCAACAGTGTTGTGTTGACCCTCAAAACCATTGCTGTCAAAGGAGCACCATGCGTCTGTTCTTCGGCAGGAGCCACAGAGGTTACAGCCATAATAATATCCCCATTGATCACTATTTCCACCTTCCAGACAAAGAAATTCCTCAAAGTCAGAGATCACCCAGCTGTGGCTCTACATTTTTCAGCAAGCTTATTAATCATCACAATGGAAATATAATGGCTGCTGTAACTGAACTTCCATGATGTGAAGGCTAATGTTTCACAGCGGTCTTTGAGGCTGCATTCATTCAGGTTTTTGCCCCTGGTGATTTGGAGATTTGACTCGTTCAAGACCATAAGTCATACAAATTACTTTGAATGAGTTGTCTTTTTGTTATATGGGTTTGTCAACCTTTGACAAAATGCCATAATGTACATCTGCTTGATAGTAATATTAACTCCTTCCCTTGACCCTGGGCCGTGTATCACCTCTGATATCTGAGAATAACTTTGTACAAGTGTGCCCTCTGCTGTTCAACTAATTATTTTCTTACACCTATATGTGTCTGATTCTTAATGCTATTCCCACCTCCATATATTCAATGCAGGGTGAGAGGGGACTAGATGGACCAGTTGGAGAAAAAGGAGTAATGGGAATCAAGGTGAAATGTTCAGCAATGGTTCTTATAGAGCTTACTGTGTGATATCTTACAGGGATAAGTTTGATTACATATTCTTAAACTATTGTTATTAATGGACACCTTCTTTTTGGTCCACGGACATGGAGGTGCACAATTCAAAAACTGACTAACTCAAAATTTTATTTTATTACATGATTGTTTCCTTGTTTTGACAATTCTGTATAAACACAATTAGAAGCTGCATGTGATTATTTTGATATTGACCTTCACTGGCAAATTAATTTTTAGATTTTGAAACATATAGCTTAGTAATTGTTAGCAATCTTATTCTCATGAGTTTTTCATACTTTATATTAACTTCAAAAAGTATATTTGGCTGTGCATGATAAAATAGTGCATGTTGAACACAGCATTGTGATACAATGCTGTTTCAAGATGAAGAAACTGACTTCTGCCATGCTGGCATGCACTGCATTTTCCCTACCACAGAACAAAACAACATATGAAACACATCTAAATCGTCAGCACAACATTTCAACAATTTCAATTATCAACCTTTCAATGATGGAAACAGTGTGCATTGAAGGTTTATCCAAGACATTTCCAAAATACTTGATTTTGGTTTAATGAAAGAGAATAAACAGGGATCATTTTATTTGTTGCAATGGAAAATAGTTGGTGACTGTTTTGGATTCGGTCCCTTTTTTTGCAGGGACCTGAGGGCCCACCAGGAAAACAAGGTTTCAATGGACAAATGGTAAAATTACAGGTTGTATTTGTTTTATTTTGAAACTGTCAGTTTGATATCATTGCATACTGGACAAGAGTTTAAGGTTAGCCGTTGCTTTGGTCTTCAGAAAGTAAAGCAGATCATGAAAAACCAAAAAAACATTTCACATAAGATCTAGTTTTGCTGACTATGTTCTAATAGGAAAGATGGTCATGCAGGTGGTATAGTGTTTAAGTGGAGCACTCAGATTCTCTCTTGCGTATTAGGGTAAAATTGGTGAAACTGGTGAAACAGGACCAACTGGATTTACAGTAAGTAAATGAAGTAACTGATATCCTTATTAGCATAAACGTTCTGAAATATTCACAAAACCCATCCATTTCTAGGGTATTCAAGGACGAACTGGACCTCCTGGAGCAAAAGGCATCTTGGGAGAACCTGTAAGTACATCTGCAAAAAGGAGTAATTCCGTCATAATCTCTCTTTTTTTAGTGAAACACAAAAGAAGAAATGCTGAAGAATGTACTGGTTGCTCTTTTCCATATAATGAATTGAGACTTTGGCTGTCAAGCTCTAAAACACATAAAACAGTCAATCAATTCCAAGTATTCTAAAGCTATACTGTAACTTTGTGAAACTGAACATGTTCCCCTTCTCTGTTCAGATCAATTTACAAATGGTGCCTAATGCTATATGACATGTCAGTTTTGATGATGTCATTTTATTGTGACACAACTAATGGCTGCATGTATTGTATTCTCAAGTGAAACAGGATTTTCAACAAGAAAAAAAAATATAGAAAAGAACATCTCAGAGAATCAATGACCCTTTGGGGAATGCCTCAGGCGTCTGACTGGTGTCTAAAATCACAATCAAATCACGGCAATCACATTGACCGGCAACAGCCCGTAAATCATTAATGTGAATGATTAACTTGCGACCTGGAAGTATAAAAGGGCGCCTTGCAAACATGACAACATCCTTTCGTCTGAAGGGACTGTTTGGTAGGCAGGCCCCGTGGCATGGCAAGGAGACCCAGTGTCTCAATCCCTGTTCTCAGGGAACATAGGTTACAGTCATAACCTGAGACGTTCTCTTTTGAATGGAATCTTTTAATGACGCGATTTTCATTAAAATCTTTTAATGAAAATGGCCCAAAAGTCCATTTTCGGTTTTCGGCCGAAAGACTTTTATCACCGAAACAATACGGCCGAAATGTTGTGATGACGCAAACAGAAACCGCGACCTGCACGTGCTTGTCTGAAGCAACATGTCTGCGGTGCGGACGTATTTCAGTGTATCTGAACCCGCGAGGAGCCTTGTTTATCCACTGCTTTAAACAATGCGCGCCGCCATGACAACGACTCCGGTTGCGAGCCGTTTGGAGCGGTGCGCGCGCTGTCTGTGGAGACTCGCGCTGCGGAGGCAGGCGAAAGTATAAGGCAGCGCGAGTCTCCACAGACAGCGCGCGCACCGCTCCAAACTGCGTTTTTGAAACGCTCGCCGTTGTACTATTCCTTGAAACAACAGGGGACGACTCACTGTCATCTAACCAGGAATCGGTGAGAAGAAGAAAGATAAACACATGACAATGTTTATTTTTTTAGTATTCCACCACCAATACAAAAATAATCATGTTAAACCCAGTAAACCCTGAGATTATTACTTACAAATAGGCTAATATGTATATGAGGACATGTATGTAACGTTACGTTATAGATCTAACGTTAAATTAATGCTCTCTTAAATATTTTCTACATTCATTAAACACCTTTAGTGTTTCACTAAACAGGCTTTTTATGGTTTTGTATGCTAAATTTTTAAAATGTAAGCAACTAATTTAGACTTGCAAACTTGCTGGTGTGATGAGAAGTTCATGCTCGACTTTGTTTTTATGAGAGAACATTTAATTTTAAAACCTTTCTGCTGGCCATATTATTATTTAATGTACACATGAGTGGGGTCAAAAACATTTTAGTTTGAATTTTATTTTATACGGTGCATTGTGCTAAATAAATATTTGTAATAGATTTATTCTTTGAAAATGTTATATTAATTTATGCAATTGTAATGCCTTGATTTTAGTAAAGTTTGTATACAGTCATAGCCATAAATGCAATGATACTAATAATTGGCATAATTTCTTTCGGTGTTTCGGTTTTCGGCCTTCGTTTCCTCTTTTTCGGTTTTCGGTTTCGGCCAAGAATTTTCATTTCGGTGCATCCCTAATGAAAGGCCTATCTGGGCCTGATCAGGTCCTGGAACCACAGCTTCCAATTAGAAGGGGTCCCTTCTTGGAAATGTGCCTAGGGAACCCGAAGGAACCACAGCCAATCACTATTGAGGGAAACGTACTCACCCTGAAATGCCACCAGGACAGCCTGACGTGGCGTCAGTTACATAGACACTTAGGGCCCTATTTTAACGATCTGAAATGCAAGTATCAAGCGTGAAGCGCAAGTAACTTTGTGGGCAGGTCTTGGGTGCTGTTGCTATTTTACCGTCGGGATAAATTACTCTTGCACCCGACGCAAGTTTAAAAGGGGTTGGTCTGAAGTAGCTTCATTATTCATAGGTGTGGTTTGGGCGTAATGGAAACAAACCAATAAGAGTGTCATCACATTCCCTTTAAAAGCATGATGAACGAGGTGCTCTTGATCCATGGCGCAATTCTATTATAACGGTGCATTTACCAGACGCACTTCACAATCTGTTCACAGCCGAGGAGATCGATGTCCTCGTCAGGGCTGTAAAAGAAAGAGAAGTGACTTTGGGGATGGGACAAACCCACCCAAATTAGCTTTGGTTAAACAAGCATATAATAATTTGGGTAAATGTGTAAGCTTTATACCTATTTTTCCCATCGCCATGGACACAACAATGATTTCCCTCGTGTTTAAATATTTTTCCTTATAATAATGTATCATTTGCAAAAAGTAAAATGCATCTGTGTAGATCAGAGAATCATCTACAGTGTATGTGCATTTTTCACTCTCTGTATTATGGCCAAGTAGGGGTGGCACGGTTCACGAAACCGACGGTTCGGTTTGTATCACGGTTTTAGTGTCACGGTTTTCGGTTCTGTACGGTTCTTGTTATTTTTTCTTTTAATCTTTAACACTTCAGAAATGTACTTCAGCATGTGATATATAGCTTAATTATCCACACTTTAGGATACAGTATAAAAAAAATTATATTCATGCAATCACGCACAAACTGAATTTGACTCTTTGACTTTAAGCACATTTTGGGACTATCTCAGAGGAAAGCTAGGTGAGATTTAGATACAGCAAGAGAGAAGAAATTGACATGCTTTTCGTTTATTTGGCAAAAAAAAAAGGAGAATGTGTATCACTATCTCTACAAGAACTTGTGCATTTTTATCACACAAATCTTATTTACACAAAGAAATTAACTTGCATTTATGAACTGACAACTTTTGTAGCTCTTACAAAAATTCTATCTTTTAAAAGAAAAAAAGAGGAACTACACTGTCTTTTATGAATAAGTCAATACATGAAACCTTATTGCCTATAATTAGGCTATAGAAATAGCAAAGGCCATAAACATAAAGTGAAAAGTTCAACCTCAACACAAAAAACAGTATCAACAATGCTTCTATTCCTAAAAAGTGAGGGTACCTTTTTTTCAGTTTAAATTAAAGTGCAGGATTTGGAAACATTTGACTGAAGCTCTTATCTAAACATAAAGTGCCACTGTAACGTTATATTAAAATACCATAACATGAAATCAAAAATGTCCCCACACACCGGACTTATAGACTTATAGGACGCTGGCGCATCCTCCAACTCCCTCATCTCTCCCACTTGCCATTTCTCCATACTCCACTTTTACTGGCTTGTTTACTAACTTGAACCGGCGCTGCACAGAGCGATCGGTAATGACATCAAATACCGCGAAAGTGAGTGACGGAGCCGTCGTTCCCGCTCTAGTTTGATGTTATTCACCGGTCGCTCTGTGCAGCGCCGGTCCAAGTCGAACAAGCTTATGTCGCGCGAAAAGAAAACACACGTCACATACGGGCACGAGGTTACATTGCGCATGCGTCGAACCGTGAGACGCACACACGCTCCGAACCGAGACAAGCGAACCGAACGGTTCGGGTGTTTTTTCATGTACCGTGCCACCCCCAAGCATGCGCGCTTAAAATAGCATCTGAATGTACGGGCAATGCGCCACTGACTTTAGACCAGGTTTTTTCTGGTCATTGGCGCAGTTTTTTCTGGAACTGCAAAATAGCACTAGGGAATGTTTGCGCTGAAACACTTCTCCTTCTTGCGCCCCAGGGAGCACAAGTTCATCTCCTAGTTTACCGACACGCGTCTGTGGAGGGAAAAGTCCGCAAAATAGAATAAATGCGTCGGTGTATAAAGTTATTTGCTCCGGGTGCAAGTTAGGGCCCTTAGCCTGGCCACTTCGTAATAATAATATATTTTATTTATAATGCACTTTCCATTCCGAAAGTGCTACACAGGAGAACAGTAACTAAAAAATAAAAAATAAAATAAAAATAATCTGCACATAAAAGCCTTTCTGAATAAAAAGTCTTCAGTTCTGCTTTGAAAGTGTCCAGTCTCTGTAATGCTCTCAGCTCACTCAGGAGCTGGTTCCAGAGCCGTGGTGCAGCTGAACAAAAAGCTTGGACCCCCATGCTACGAAGCCTGGTGGTGGGAACCTGAAGAAGCAAGTGTCCTGTTGATCTGAGGGTGCAGGGGAAGGGTTTCAAGGTGATGAGTTGTTGTAGATATGGTGGTGCATATCCAGATTTTGTTGTTGATCCGGAATGAAACGGAGAGCCAGTGCAGTGAATGTAGAATGGGAGTTACTGTATGTGATCATATTTTTGGACTCTCATTAGGACTCTGGCAGCGCTATTCTGGATGTATTGAAGTTTTTTTTGTGATTTGATTGTGGTTTCAGACGCCTGTTGCCTGTTGATTTTATCCATCTGGAATTTTTGAGAAGTGATTGTTCCATAACATAATGGAGCCAGTTTTGGACAAGAGTTGGCTATTACAATGCCTGAAAAGCTATTGGCTGTTGCTGATAGAACAATTCTATTTCCATTCTATTTCCATCTCTTATGCTCACCAAGACTGCATTTATATGATCAAAATTACAGTAAACAGTAATATCGTTGTCATTTTATGACCTTGGCTATTATGCTATGAGGCTAATGATATTGTGAAGTAATAGAATTTCAAGTAACCGTTTTCCATGTAAATATATTTTCAAACATAATTCCTGTGATGGCAAAGCTGTATTTTCACCAACCATTACTTCAGAGTCACATGATCCTTCAGAAATCATTCTAATATGCTCATTTGGTGCTCAAGAAATTTTTTTTTTTATATTAATGTGGAAAACAGTTTGTAAAAACCGTAATGATTTTTTGAGGATTCTTTGATGAATAGAATTTGAAAAAGAATGGCATTTATTTATTTATTTATTTTGTATCATTTTTTTTTTTTTTTTTTTTGCTAAATTTAATGCCAAATCTTACTGACCCAAAACTTTTGAATGGCAGTTTTTATGTATGTCTTCTGTCTCCTAATAGGGTCCTCAAGGGTCACCTGGAGTATTAGGTCCATTGGGTGAGACTGGAGCAGTGGTAAGATTCTTTATATAATCTTCATAATCTTCGATGTGTTTTATGGTGTTGCAACACGTTCTTACTCCCAATTTGTCACATATTGATGCTTGGTCAGGACCCTTCAGCTTCACTATTTGACGCGCAGGGTACTCCATTGTTCTCAATGAGAAACCTTCTGCCATAGATGCTATACACAGACACAGATTAAAAAGTTGCCGCCCGAAGAAACATACTAACAGCTTTGATAGTAAAATTGCATTGGCTTGTTCAACTTCATGCAGCGCTGCACAGTGGCTGACTTGAAGCAATGCATGCCGGTTAGAAATTTTGTCCGACTTGAGACAGCGCCGATGCCACGTGACTGTGACGTATGCCATTGAAGTGCTGCAAGAATGATTCAAAAGCAGCCGGCTGTTTCATTCTGCACAGCTTCTCAACAGTGGCTGCACGAGCTCTCATGACGACACAGCTGTTCCACGATTGGCCGGATTCACCACATGACGATCACGTGTTTTTATTCTCACACCTTCAGGTTTAGTGTAGGAGTGGGGTTTGTAGTTGCTCCACAATATAGAGTCAAACCCAAATTTATTCAGACACCTTGCTATCCTCATTTACATAAATGAACTATAGTGTCCTGCATCCACTAGTAAAATAATATCAAAAATGAAATCTGGTGACTGAATAATTTTTGGTTTGACTGTAAAAGTAGCTTATAAATATTTATAAAATCATGTCTGCTTTTACAAATGCAAAGAATGAAGGTGTTGATCTGACACATAAGGCAAACAACAGAAAGGAATGGAGTACCCTGTGCATCGAACAATAAGGCTAAAGGGGTACCTGTGTGTTAAAAATGTAACGCAGAGGGATCCTGACCAACTGTCAATATGTGCCGAGTTGCGTGTGAGAACATGTTGCTTTCATATTGTACTTCCTGTAGTGTTAAGTCAGTTTGTTATTTACTTCTCCAGCTGTGTAATTTCCCATTATGACCCACTGCCCTACTCTTTATGTTTTTTTTTAAACAAACAATTATCATTATGCCCAAATTTTACCAATGCCAAATTAGTTTTGGTTCCTGTAAATAATTACAATGTCCTTAAGTGGCATTAGACAGAGCTTAGCTTTGGTTGGCTTTGCTAATTAAAATACTGTTCCATGAATAAGAAACAGATTTTGTCCCACATATTCACCTTGTTTCTAATTACCTATCCATTATTCCAGGGATCAAAATCTGTAGCAAGATTCAGAAAGCTAAAGGCTCAACGTTCATTAGTTTCCTGGTTTGTGTGACAGGGTTTACCTGGGAAGGTCGGAGAGCGGGGCTTGCCAGGTGAACCAGGAGATAAGGTGAAATCCCCTGTTTTCTCATACATGGTACTTAATGCTGATAGGTGTGCTGTAGCCGCTGTGCAATGATGTCATGTCCAACATTTGCCATAGTGAGATTACTATGATCATATGCAGATGCAAGGAAAGGCCAGCAATAATTTAGTCATACAGAGTGGCTGCAGAGTGTGACAGTGAAAAGAGGGCATCCTTTTTCCTTTATAGGTCTTGACTGCCCAAAAAGTTATCTCTCTAGGCTGAAGTATTTTCAACCCTACATGGACCATTGTTTAGACTTTGTTCATTATATTCTACCCTTGAAGGCAGAGCCCCCCTTATCAAGCACTTAACACATATAATGGTCACATTCGTTATGGCAGAGGCTCTCTTATCATGCACACTTATAATAGTCATACACATCCATACATCCATAAGATCAATAACTGTTCTTTGTTCTATTACATCAGCAGAACATGCAATCCTCGTGCAAATTATTACTGCCTTTCTAAGCATTTCCATTAATATAGAAAATGCAAACATAGTACAATGTTCAATAAGCATAACATATCAATAAAACATGTTGATTAATTGAATATTTTTCCACAATTCCCCCCTTTTAATCATTCATTGATAATTAATATAATAATACAGCAAATTTAAGTCATTACATCACATTTATACTCTTCATTCCTGATTTTCATATACATGATCACTCGCTTAAATTTATTAAAAAATATAATTTAAATGTTTTTTTTATGGGAATAGTCCATTTAGTACAAGCATAAGTATAAGTATGAGTATAAATATAAATATAAGTATAAGTATAAGCAAGTAAAGATTTTTACCTGAAACCGGGCTGAATGAATAAAAACTGTTATTGCATCCCCGACACTAGGTAAGACACGCAGGAACCTCAGTATAAACAAGGAATAGTATAGATGTTCAGAATAGGAAATAATATATCCTAACTCAATTAATACATTTCACTGTAACTTCAGAACCAAATTCTGTGGTCTAAGATATTGAATTGATCCTCATTGTAATTGTCGCAACATTATAATAATGTACACTTTGTTTTCAACCAATGTTATAATTTAGAATTATAAATTGCATTTAGTATCATTTAGTGATTTTATTTGCTAAGAGTAAAGTGCCTTTATTTTGAAGTCTCCGCGCTGTTTTGCAAGTGCTTTTATTTTGAAGTCTCCGCGCTGTTTCGCAAAGCCTTTTGGGACACTCGTGAGTGAGAGTCGCAAGCTAACAGCAAGTGAAGCACGGACAATTTAATGTGCTGATAAAGGTGTTAAAGTTGTTATAAGTGTCAGCTATCTAAGAAAACTCTTTATTCCCTTGTGTACAGCATGCAGCCAACGAGGTATGTTTTGTGTCTGTATATTACTTTGGTGAACGTTATTTTACATGCTACGCATGTCATTGCATGTTCATTCCAAGCTAATGTGTTTTTTTTTATTTTTTCGTTACACTGTGTTTAGTTTTCACGGTGAACTTGGAGAATAAGCTTCAAATAAACCTGTAGCAAGAAAACCACTTGTGTCTGCCAGTGCTTCAAGGGAATTACAGTGAAAACTCGGACTGTTCATCAACGCGAGTGGACATTAATCGACGGCGCGCGCAAGTTCAAAGGAAAAGCATCGGTAGCGTGCTGAGCTGTCATCAAAGGACTGAATCCGAAAACATGCACGCACGCAGACAGAAGTAAGAGGACGCATAGATCTTAATGAACAACGTTTTCAAGACAAAGCCATAAAGAACTTGGACACTATAAGTCAAGAGTGATCTAAGAAGAAGGCTACTGTTAAGGTTTGCCAAAGGGATTTTTGCGTCAATATAACATCTGTAGTGTGTGTAGTGAATGTTTTGACTCATGTGACCATGTAATATACATTGAAGCTTGCCATTTGAGTTAAAAGGAAATTATATTCAAGTTTTAAATAGTGTTTGGAAATAAGTGAAGGTATTATTGGCCATTTAATATTTAAGTGTCTAAGCTTATAAACTCTGCAGAGTTCATGCATAATGAGCACATTCTGAAAAGTAATTTCCAAAGTTGAGTTTAGCCCTTTTTGCTCATTTTCAATTTTCTAATCACATTTTAAACCTCATTGAAAACCTTTAAGTCATATAAGCTTACAAGTAACAACATGTAAGTGACATTTACATTGGAGTAAGTGTTAAAGGCAAACCTAACAGTTCAATTACACCCTTTATTTAGAGGATTAATTTAAAGGATTAGACAATGTCAGAGTCAAGTGAGCCTACAACCCAGGTTAGGGAAAGCATAGAAGAAGATCAAGTTGGTGTTGCTGGAGTCCAGAAAGAGGAAGTGCAGCAGCCAAGACGAAGTCAAAGAGTCAGAACTCTAACCGAGAAAGGTAGAGAATTGCAAGATGAAAAAATTAAAGCGCTTCAACAAAGGTTCAACTACATTTATGAAAAATGGAGAACCCAAGTTAAATCTTCAAAGAAGCCTTTATCACAGTCAAAAGAGCCCTTACCTGATGATCTGCTTAATGACATTATCGATTGCGTCACAGGTCTTTCTACAGACGTTCAGCGTGTTTATGATGAACTACGTGACATCTCAACTCCAGAGCAAGAGACACGTCGAAAAGTGGATTTGTGTGTGGAGATTTCCAAGTTCATTGTATCCAGAGCCTTAAGTCGACTGGATGGAAAGATTCCAGAAGGAGAAAAGCAAGATTGGCCTGAAGCAGGCTCTCTTTTCGACTCAAGTACATACAAATCGGGTTCTGTCACTTCTCTCTTGAAAAGCAATTCGGTGCATTCAAGTAGGTCTTCTGTTAAACGACAAGAAGCTGCCGCTGAAGCTGCTGCGAGCCAAGTTGTTCTGAAAGTGTTACAAGAACAAGAGAGAGAACAATTGGAAATACAGCGCCTAGAAGCAGAAGCTAAAAGGAAGATAGCTGATCAAGAGGCGGCAGCAGTAAGGCGTCGTTTAGAACAAGAAGCAGAGGAAGTGAATCGAAGACTACAGAGAGAGGAAGACGAATCCAAAATTAAAGCTCAACTGGAAGAAGAGTTTGGAGTTCTACAGAAGACTCTAGAAGAAAAACGTAGGAGGATACAGCATTTGGAGGCAGTAAAAGGTCTTAAAGCAGCACGAGCAAGAATGCAGGTATATGATCAAGTGAAAGTCATAGAAGAAGAATGGAAAGACATACCAGAGTATGAGATTGAAGCAGATAACAAAGTCTCGGCTCCTTCAAGTCCTCAGTCTCTACATATGACCTCCATCCCACAAGCTATGACCACCTCAAATGAAAGTACATCAGAGCTCATTAAGGTGCTTGCAGGTGCTTTAAGTGCCAACAGAATTCCAGTTCCTGAACCTTCAGTTTTCAGTGGAGATCCATTGCAATACAACGATTGGAAACTCTCCTTTAAAACATTGATCGACCAGAAGAACCTTCAAGACAAAGAAAAGATATACTACCTTCGAAGATATGTGAGTGGACAAGCTAAGAAAGCCCTCGATGGTTATTTTCTTCTCGGAACTGAGTCTGCCTATGTTGCTGCATGGGAGATTTTGGAAGAGAGATATGGAAACCCATTCACAATTGCTAAAGCATACAGAGACAAGCTCCAGGTGTGGCCCAAGATGGGATCTAAGGACAGCCTTGAGCTCAGAGAGTTCAGCGATTTTCTTCGTAGTTGTGAGGCTGCCATGGTTCATATCAAGGCATTGGAAATCTTGAATGACTGTAATGAAAACAGGAAAATTCTCTCCAAGTTACCTGATTGGCTAACGGCAAGATGGAACCGGAAGGTTATCGAAGTAGAAGAAGAGAGAAACCAATTTCCCTCCTTTAGCGAATTTGTCAAGTTTTTGGCAAGGGAGGCCAAAATTGCCTGCAATTCTGTCACATCATTGCAATCCCTAAAACAAGATGAAGCTGAAAAACCAAAAGTCCAAAAACACCAAAGCTTCAGAGCAAAGACACTTACCACAAGTTCCAGCGAACAGACTTTAACTACGTGCACTTTCTGTGAGAAAACTGGGCATACTTTGCACAAATGCAGGAAGTTCATGGAGAAAGCAGTTTCAGAGAGAATCAAATTCATTCAAGTTGAAAGGCTATGCTTTGGGTGTCTCAGGTCTGGTCACCAGTCAAAGAGCTGCAACAGTAGGAATGTCTGCGACATTTGCAACAAGCGGCATCCTACCTGTCTGCATGAGGAGCGAGACAAAAAGGAACAAAGACTGTCACAAGCCAAGCAAAATCCACAAGCCAATCAAAATCCAAGTAAAGAAAGATACAGAGAAATACCTCAACCATCCCAACATGAAGAAACCACAGCCGCTACTTCCAATAGAGTAATACTTGGTGAAGCTAATGCACAAACAGCTGCAGTAATTCCTGTCTGGCTTTCATCCTTAACTCAACCAGAACAAGAAGTCCTTGTATATGCTCTTTTGGATTCTCAAAGCGACACAACCTTCATTCTAAGTGAAGTAGCTGAAGTCCTGGAAGCAAACAAAGAACAAGTCAAGCTCAAGCTCTCTACTATGACCTCAAAAACCACAGTAGTAAGCTCTCAAAGAGTAAATAACCTACAAGTCAGAGGCTTTTACTCCGGTAAGAACATCTCCTTGCCACCAGTCTATACGCGTGAGTTTATTCCAGCCAACAGATCGCACATACCTACAAACGAAACTGCGAAAGCATGGTCCCATCTAGAGCACCTCCAAGAAGAGATCGCACCTCTGCAGGACTGTGAAGTAGGTCTGCTTATTGGGTATAACTGCTCACAAGCTCTACTTCCAAAGGAAGTTGTGTTTGGCGAAGATCATCAACCTTATGCACAGCGTACGGACCTTGGATGGAGCATTGTTGGCCACGGGAATCCTACTGTAGACTACGGTGATGCCATCGGAATCAGTCATCGCATAGTAGTGAGACAAGTGACACCAGGGATGGAGCCTTCTCTCAATCTCAAAACTGAAGTACACTATGTGAGCCGAAGCAAAGTAAAGGAGATCACGCCTTCAGACATCTTAAAGGTCCTTGAGTCAGACTTCTCTGAAAGAGCTGGAGAACATGATCCGGTGTCTCAAGAAGATCTCAAGTTCCTGGCAAAGTTAAGAGGAAACATTACACAGAAACACAATGGTCACTACGAAATGCCATTACCGTTCAAAGTGGAAAGACCCAAATTACCCAACAACAAGACATGCGCAACACATCGACTGCACTGTCTTGAAAGGAGACTAAGGAAAGATCAACAGTATTACAAAGACTACGTAAACTTCATGGACGATATCATTTCACGTGGTGAAGCGGAAAAGGTTCCAGAGGAAGAAATCGACAACAGTCCGGCCTGGTACATTCCACATCATGGAGTTTATCATCCACGAAAACCAGGAAAAATACGCATAGTATTTGACTGTTCTGCCAAGTTTAAAGAAACATCTCTCAACGACTACCTGCTTACCGGTCCTGATTTGACAAATACATTGGTGGGTGTTCTATGTCGCTTCAGAAAAGGTTCCATTGCAGTCATGTGTGACATTGAAAGGATGTTCCACCAGTTTCATGTGAAAAGGGAAGATCAAGATTATTTAAGATTCCTTTGGTGGGAGAATGGCAACTTGGAAACCACACCATCAATTTACAGAATGAAGGTCCACTTGTTTGGAGCAGCCTCGTCTCCTGGCTGTGCCAACTTCAGTCTGAAACATCTGGCAGAACAAGGACAAGGTCAGTTCAGTGAAGACTCCATACGCTTCATTCAAAGAAATTTCTACGTTGATGATGGTCTTGCAAGCGTCCAAACTGAGAAGGAAGCCATTCAGCTTGTCAAAGAATCAAGAGAACTTTGCTCCACTGGCAAGCTCAGACTCCACAAGTTTGTTTCCAACAGTGAGAAAGTGATGGCAACCATCCCAGAAGAAGAACGTGCCACAATCAAAGATCTAGATATGGCCTTGAGTTCACCGCACATGGAGAGGGCTCTAGGAGTAGAGTGGTGCATCACATCAGACTCATTCAAATTCAGAGTTCAAGTAAAAGCTAATCCGCTAACAAGAAGAGGTGTGCTCTCTACTGTGGCCTCTGTGTATGATCCCCTGGGGTTCATGGCACCCTTTGTCCTTTTGGGGAAACAAATACTCCAGCAAATGTGCAGAGAGAAGATTGGCTGGGACGAGGAACTTCCGGAAAACCTAAGACCCAAGTGGGAGTCCTGGATCAGAGATCTGCCCAATCTGGCTGAAATGCAAATCAAAAGATGTTTCTTACCTTCCA
This sequence comes from Pimephales promelas, assembly GCF_016745375.1. The sequence goes on from NW_024121987.1 coordinate 4,422,984, forward strand.
ATTTCGGCGACGTGAAAGGATATGAACTTCACCACTTTGCGGATGCAAGCGTCTCTGGCTACGGTGAATGTACATACCTGCGAGCCATTAACATGTCCGACGAAGTTCATTGCTGTCTGGTAATGGGCAAGTCAAGAGTGTCACCAACCAAGGTCACGACTATTCCGAGACTTGAGCTCTCTGCGGCAGTTGTTGCAGTTCGAACTAGTGACATGCTCCAAAGGGAATTAGAATTCCAAGATCTGCAAGAGTTCTTTTGGACAGATTCCACAGTTGTTCTTGGCTACATAAACAATGACGCCAGAAGATTTCAAGTTTTCGTAGCCAACCGCATACAGAGAATCAAGTCAAGTACAATGCCTGAGCAATGGGCTTATGTTGCCTCTGAGGATAATCCAGCAGATCATGCCTCTCGGGGTTTAACCGCAGAGCAACTTAAGACCTCAAACTGGTTCACAGGTCCAAAGTTTCTTTGGTGTAAAGAGCTACCTAAAAGAGAACCCAAGGTGGGAGATATCAGACAGGATGATCCAGAGCTTCGCAAGGTGCTTGTGTGTAATACTAAAGCCAAGGAAGACAGATCTTTTTTGGATCGCCTACAGAAATTCTCTGATTGGTCAAGAGCAGTAAAAGCAGTTGCCAGGTTGAAACGACAAGTCAAAGAATACAAGGGTGTGAAGCAAAGAACCAACACAACTACAAGCCTAGAAGAAAGGAAAGAAGCAGAACTCGCTATCATAAAGCTAGTTCAAGAAGAAGCATTCTCAGATGAGATAAAGAGCTTGAAAGCAAAACGGGTAGTTACCAAGACCAAAGACCGTAAGCTGAATAAGTTGAGTCCTTTCTTGGACGAACAGGGTATTCTAAGAGTGGGAGGACGCCTAAGTCAAGCCACGCTACACTCACATGTGAAGCATCCGGCAATACTCCCAAAGAACTCCCACATATCAGTCTTACTCATTAAGCACTTTCACGAAAGAGTACAACATCAAGGACGTGGAATGACAATAAACGAATTGCGAGCTAATGGATGGTGGATTCTGGGATGCAGCAGTGCTGTCTCATCACACATCTCCAAATGTGTCAAGTGCAGAAAGTACAGAAGAGGTACTGAAGAGCAAAGGATGGGTGACTTACCACAAGACAGAACGGAGATGACTCCACCCTTCACTTACGCAGGCATAGACTGCTTTGGCCCAATCTATGTAAAAGAAGGAAGAAAAGATCTAAAAAAATATGGTCTCTTACTTACCTGTCTATGTTCAAGGGCCATACACATAGAGATGATTGATGACATGACAACTGACGCATTTATTAATGCTTTAAGGGCATTCATTGCCATAAGGGGAAATGTGCGTCAACTAAGATGTGACCAAGGAACTAACTTTGTTGGTGCAAGGAGAGAGTTTGCAGAACTCATGAAAGAAATGGATCAAGAAAGAGTTAAAGCTCTTGGATGTGAATTTATGATGAACCCTCCTGCGGCAAGTCACATGGGTGGTGTCTGGGAGAGACAAATAAGAACAGTAAGGAGTGTTCTAACTGCTATACTCGACCAGTCATCGCGAAGGCTTGACAGCACCTCACTAAGGACATTTCTGTACGAGGTTATGGCTATTGTTAACAGCAGACCACTCACAGCTGAACATTTGAATGATCCATGTGGACCTGAACCTTTGACTCCGAACCACATCCTTACAATGAAGTCAACAATCATTCTGCCTCCACCTGGAAAATTTGTTGGAGAAGATCTCTATCTTCAAAAGAGGTGGCGTCGAGTGCAGTATTTGGCTAATGAGTTTTGGACCCGATGGAGGAAAGAATATCTATTAAACTTACAACCGAGACAAAAGTGGCACAAGGAAAAAAGAAACTTGAAGGTCAATGACATCGTCCTTCTACAAGATGATCTGGTACCACGCAATGAATGGAAGCTGGCAAAGGTCACAGAAGTCTATCCAGGGTCAGATAGTAGGGTGAGAAAGCTAAGGTTGCTAGTTAGTAACACTACATTTGACAAAAAGGGGAAATCCACAACTAAAACAGTGTTTCTTGAAAGACCCATACATAAAGTCGTTACTCTGCTTGAGGCAGACTAAGGTGTTTAATGTTTTTACACAAATTCCATGCTAAATGGTTAAATACCAAAAATTCAGAAGTTGTATTAAGTTGACTTGCAACAACTATTATGTGTAGAGAAATCCACATTAAGGTTTGTGTGATTTGGTGGGAGTGTAATTGTCGCAACATTATAATAATGTACACTTTGTTTTCAACCAATGTTATAATTTAGAATTATAAATTGCATTTAGTATCATTTAGTGATTTTATTTGCTAAGAGTAAAGTGCCTTTATTTTGAAGTCTCCGCGCTGTTTTGCAAGTGCTTTTATTTTGAAGTCTCCGCGCTGTTTCGCAAAGCCTTTTGGGACACTCGTGAGTGAGAGTCGCAAGCTAACAGCAAGTGAAGCACGGACAATTTAATGTGCTGATAAAGGTGTTAAAGTTGTTATAAGTGTCAGCTATCTAAGAAAACTCTTTATTCCCTTGTGTACAGCATGCAGCCAACGAGGTATGTTTTGTGTCTGTATATTACTTTGGTGAACGTTATTTTACATGCTACGCATGTCATTGCATGTTCATTCCAAGCTAATGTGTTTTTTTTTATTTTTTCGTTACACTGTGTTTAGTTTTCACGGTGAACTTGGAGAATAAGCTTCAAATAAACCTGTAGCAAGAAAACCACTTGTGTCTGCCAGTGCTTCAAGGGAATTACACTCATAATCAGACATTTGAACCATTGGATATGAAATTGTACCTTTCACCATTTTCTCCACTAAAGCATTGCTCCACTGAAGCAAATACATTGAATTACACATGGTAGACACATCAACACCAAAACTCCTGTCACTATCACTGGCAGTACTGTATGACATATCCAAAAAGCCCATATTGGTTATGTTGTCACACTAGTCTGGAATGTAAAAACAACATAATGTACCCAACATTTTACATAACCATCCTTTCTCGGCGGATAGCATGTCTAACTCTAATCTATTCTTTATAACAGCATCTCTGATTCGTTTCATTTCATCATTAATCATTGTCAAAGCATTCTCAGTGCTGTTTGCTTTTGCTAACACAGTCCATGCCAACCCATTGATCTTATTCAGCACTGCAGTAGTTCCTCCTCCTAAAAAGATTGACTACCTGACATTAGCTTCCAGAGTGGTCCATGTACATACCCTTGGGGGCTTTTGGGCAGGGTTCCTGGTAAAATGTTGTTAATGTCTCTATTCCCACTTACCATAGGCAGTTGTTTTCCTAGCAAATACACTGATGTGCCCACATTCATCAAATCTGGATAGCAACAGCCTGAACATTTCATCGGTAGAACATAATAAGCCCTGTCTCCACATACCCTAACTGCTGATGCTGAAGTGTCACTTGGTCCATCGAAAGGACGCATAAAGGTGATGGTGTGGGTGCTGTTGGTCAGTGAACAGTTTATGGTTGTAGCATTCTCCACATCAATTTTGTTTCTGCACTCAGACCCTGATCCATCCCCTAATTCTTGGTTTTGTTGAACAAATGCACACACACCCTCTTCTTGGTGTTACCCGCATTGGGATGTTCATTAAAACTGGTCTGTTTACGTGCACTTGTGCACCACACATGGTTTTAGTTGCTATTGGTGTTCTCCCCTGTTTCAGTTCAGCTGCTGCTTGCAGTACCTTGGTCATTTGACATGGTATCAGACTTTCAGTTTCATTCAGGGTCTCATCAGTCACTGATACTGCCTTCCAAGCATGAGACTTGCTGCTTGACTCAAACAGAGCCAACTGCTTGAGTTTATTTTCAGTTCATCATTTTGTAAAAGGGCCAAAGTGCACGACTAGTTCCCTTGACATTTTAACATAGAATCTCTTACTGCTTGAATAATCACACCTCACTTTTCACGTCATCCTTCATCCAGGTTGGTTGTTTCTCCACTGGCTTGGCAACTGTTTCGATTAGGAGTGGGAGCTTTCTGTCCCATAAGAGTTGGATCTGATCATACCAGTCAGTTCCTATCTTGTCAATTCCGCTGTAGTACAGACCACTTTTTTGATGATTTTACTCCTCTTATCTCTACTGCCATTCCATCAGTTATCACCGACTTTGCTCTTTTTTGTCACTCTTAACTTCCCATCAGTCCCATACCTAGTCGGATGGTAGTAAGCTGTCACATCCGACCACTTAGCCGGAAAAGGGTGGCTTGCTCACTTCAGGTTGGTGGAGAAATCCTTCCTCAAGTGGAGGAGTTTAAGTATCTTGGGGTTTTGTTCACGAGTGAGGGAAGGATGGAACGGGAGATTGACAGACGGATCGGTGCAGCTTCTGCAGCAATGCGATCGATGTACCGGTCTGTTGTGGTGAAGAAGGAGCTGAGCCGTAAGGCAAAGCTCTCGATTTACCGGTTAATCTACGTTCCTACTCTCACCTATGGTCATGAGCTTTGGGTCATGACCGAAAGGACAAGATCCCGGATACAGGCGGCCAAAATGAGCTTTCTCCGCAGGGTGGCTGGGCGATCCCTTAGAGATAGGGTGAGAAGCTCGGTCACTCGGGAGGAGCTCAGAGTAGAGCCGCTGCTCCTCCACATCGAGATGGGTCAGCTGAGGTGGTTCGGGCATCTGTTCCGGATGCCTCCTGGACACCTCCCTGGGGAGGTGTTCCGGGCACGTCCCACTGGGCGGAGGCCCCGGGGAAGACCTAGGACACGCTGGAAAGACTATGTCTTCCGGCTGGCCTGGGAACGCCTCGGTGTCCCCCCAGAAGAGCTAGAGGAAGTGTCTAGGGAGAGGGAAGTCTGGGCATCTCTGCTTAGACTGCTGCCCCCGCGACCCGGCCCCGGATGAAGCGAAAGAAGATGTATGTATGTATGTATCCGACCACTTACACAGGGGACGTTTCTCCCTCCAATTCCTCTGCCCCTTCCACCTACAGCCGATTGACCCCTTTGTTGATTGTTGTTGTTGCTCCCTTTTCATATTTTTTGATACACCCCGCTATGAAATGGACCATCTTCTCCCTGTGTTTGACAGTCTTCCATCTTTGTGTTTGGCTAACACTTTCGGTGACCTGCATGAAGCTCAAATACTCTATCCCAGAGCTGCTAACTCTCAACAACCGTTCCATTCCAATGTGCATCGCAGCCATCAAAGAACTTAGACTTCAGCGCTGTCTGCGTTACATCCACAGAAGTTCTCGTCGAAAGTTTGTTTACCATCAGCCTGGCCAGTCTGCTTCACAGATTCCATCCATCTGGACCACTGTCGCACGGGAAACATCGCAAGATCTCAGCTGAGCAGCATGGGAAACACAGCGAGAACTCCTCGCACAAAGCAGGCCAGAAAACGCGGAGTGGATTCCAGTGTATTACGGCCTCTACAGAGATTTACCACAACATTAACACTCAAAATTGAACTTTTCAATACACAATCTCTCACAAATAAAGCATCCTTCATACAAGACCATATCATAGACAAAGGATTAGACTGTATGTGCCTGACAGAAACATGGCATCAGCCTGGGGTTTACTCAGCGCTTAATGAAGTCTGTCCCCCCGGTTACAGCTTCCTGGAGAGAGTCCGCAGCACTGGTCATGGTGGCGGCCTTGCTGTCATACATCGACAAAACTTAGTGCCCCCTGCCTACACTGTCCTCTTTTGAATGCTTAGCATTTAAATGTAAACCCCCCATTACCATGACAATGCTACTCATCTACCAGCCCCCCAAATTCAACTCAGCTTTCATCTCAGAGATACACAAACTTCTCACTACATTTTGAACCAACTCTGCCAACATTATTATACTTGGAGATATAAATATTAATGTAGACAACCCTTCCTGCCACTTTGCAGCTGAGTTTCTGCAACTATTGGACTGTCTCAACCTCCAACAACATGTCAGTGTCCCCACACACTCCAGGGGGCACACATTGGACCTGGTCATCTCTAACTCTGCCCACCTTAGCAACCTTCTGGCGCACGACCTGGGTGTGTCTGACCATAAGGCCATCTCAATGGAGCTGACCCTCCTCTCCCCACACAACAAAGGCAAGAGTCAAATTTGCTATAGGGACTTGAAAAAGGTTAACCCAGACATCTTGAGTATTGACCTCCAGCATCTCTCCTCTGTTCATTTCTCCTCAGTCACTGAGTCGGTTGACTTCTACAACCAATCTCTGAGCAGTCTTCTAGATCTCCACACCCCTGTCAAAAATTAGAACTGTCAGCTTCGCCCACACAGCCCCCTGGTACACCTACGAACTCCGGCAAATGAAAACAGCTGGGCGTGTCCTTGAGCGGCGCCTCAAGGCCTCAGGACTGACTGTTCATAGGCAGGCCTATCAAGAACATCAGAAGTCCTATGCAAGGTCCTTAAAAGTCACAGTTCTATTCCAACATTTTCAACACCAGCCCTGGCAACTCCAAGCAACTTTTCTCTCTCCATACATGACATCCACAAACTGCAAACTCTTTCTCATTCAGAAGCTACGGAAGAGAGGTGCAACAACTTCATGACTTTTTTTCAGAAATGAAATAGACACCATCCGTTCCATGTTATGCAGTTCTTCTACACTGCCTGTCCCAACTGCCAACCCATAGCCTGGGATTTCCCAACCACTCTGCTGTTTTTTGGCCATCTCACAGCGAGTGGTTGAAGACATCATCAAAAAGATGAAATCATCCACCTGTGCCCTGGACTCCTTACCCACAGCTCTGGTGAAATCCAACCTTCATGCCATAAGTCCCCTCATCACAAAGGTCATCAACAAATCCATCCAGGCTGGCCATGTTCCATTTACACTGAAAACTGCGGTCATCAGGCCTTTTCTCAAAAAACGCACCCTAGACTCAGAAGTCTTTGCCAACCACAGGCCCATTTCCAACCTTCCTTTCCCTCCCAAGGTACTGGAAAAAGTAGTTCTATCTAAAACATCCATCTAAAACAAAACAACCTGTACAAAAAAATTTCAGTCTGGGTTCCGCCCTGGCCACAGCACAGAAACAGCCCTGGTCAGGGTCACAAATGACCTACCGATGACTGTGGATGCTGGCTCCCCAACTCTTCTTATCCTCCTGGATTTGACTGGAGCATTCAACACTGTGGACCGTAACATCCTCCTCCACCGTCTAATGTCCACTATTGGAGTTTCTGACTCTGTCCATGAGTGGTTTTCATCACACCTCACTGGGAGAACTGAGCATGTTGCCTTGGGAGAGGCTAAATCCCTGACACAAAACCTCACTTGTGGTGTCCCTCAAGGCTCAGTGCTCGGCCCAACCCTGTTTATTCTCTACATGCTCCCCCTTGGCCAAGTCATCAGTCGGCATGGGGTTTCATTCCACTGCTATGCTGATGACACTTAGCTCTTCCTCAGGACAAACCCAATCCCCTCTGTTGCCCTGCCATCATCCACTCTGACTACTTGCCTGGAGGAGGTAGAGACATGGATGAAGCAACATTTTCTGTAGCTAAACAGCTCCAAGACTGAAACCATGTTAGTCGGCACTCCACATCAGATTCTGTCTTCTGACTTTACTAGCATCACCTTCTCTGGTCAAAATATTTAACTTTCAACATCACCATCACATTACACATCTATGCAAGACCTCCTTTTTCCACCTCAGGAACATAGCCAAACTCCGTCCCACACTCATTCCTGCAGATGCGGAGCTCAGTCTTAGCCAGGTTGAGCTGCAGGTGATGTTTCTTCATCCATGCCAAGATATCAGCCAAACAGCTTGAGATTCGTGCAGCTACTGTGGGATAATCTGGTTGAAATGAGAGTATCATCAGCATAGCAATGGTAAGAGAAACCATGTGCCTGTATGATGGGTCCCAGTGATGAGGTGTAAATGGAGAAGAGTAGTGGTCCAAGTACTGAACCCTGGGGAACCCCTGTGATCAGTTGATGTGCTTTGTAGGGATGTCCCGATCCGATCCACGGCATCGGTATCGCGCCGATACCGGCCCAGAACGCTAGATCGGAGATCGGAGGGGAGAAAAAAATATGAGCGATATCCAGTAGCGGCGCAGCCTGTCACGTGATGATTGTTGTGTTTACGCACACGCGCGCAGAGAATCACTCTCGCTTTGCGTGTCAAGAGCGAAACTGGCGCGCGTAAAGTTTGAAGCGAAATTTACGCGCGTGACGCGCGTCAGAATCAAAATCCGTTGGCGGTCATTGTTTTTATGTCGACCGAGCATTCATCAAGAGAGTTACCGCTCTGTATTTACTCTGGATAGCAGAACAGCGGCGTGGGGATCATCGTCGCCGTATATTTGTGTCCACCGGACCCTTCGGAGCCGAACCGTTTGGCGAGTTTCAGCATTTGCTCGCTCCAGGAGCTGCGCTGGATGACGGCCGCTGTCAGCGGTACTTCCGCCTGTCACGCGCCCAGTTTGATGACCTGTTGTCCCGCATCTGAGCGAGGATCACCCTCGCCCGGCCCCTCATCCATCTAATCTAGCTGTCATTTATTTTTGTTTTGATAATAAATAGAGCCAGCCTTCAAAAGTTATTAACCTGTCCTGTGATTTTTTTTTCTCTCTCTCACGTCCAGACACGAATTTATGCACATATGTTGATTGTCTTTACAACATAATACTATTTCTAGATATGGAATGAATAACATTCAATACAAAATGAACATGTCTCCATATAGAAATAATGTTTTAAGTGATGAAACATTTGCTTTGTTGTGCATAATCCCACCATGCATTTAGTCATATTAACAAAATAATTTATTGAAGCATCCAGACACTTCACCACGTGAGCAAGCAGCTAGGCTCCTGATTGGTTAACGCGGCGCGAATTCACGCCAAAGTTCAGCCAACTTGACGCGCGAATGAGGCGTATTCGCGTCTTCCGCGCCGCGCTCCACGCCTCATTCGCGCCGCAGGAATTTTTCTTGCATTGACTTAACATTGAAATCATTCGCGCCTGACGCCCTATTCGCGTCCGGTGTGAACGTAGCATTAGTGCGTCGAAGTTGTGATAACGCTGTCGGCTAACGCGAAATGCTACTATTTACATTCCATGGATGTTTATTCATATATACAATTGTTTTGGACTAAAAACTTCTTCAAATTGGATTGTATGGACGCTTTACAGTGAAACCAAACCATTTTTGTTGGAATGTGGACTAACAGATGGCTAATTGGTGAGTTTCTTCCAGTTTGTGTTGGTTTGTTTTGGCTGTTGGTGGTCTGACAAAGAGACAGATTGTGCCCGCTGTGTTGATTGTATCTTAAAATGGTTTACGTCGTTCGAATCACGAGTTTCTCAGCTTTCCAAAGAAATGTATTATGTTTACTTTTGTGTTTGTTTTGTTTTGTCTTTCACAAAGTTAAACCTATAAACCACCCTGTGGGCCGTATACGGCACGTCGGACCACGAAAAAAAAAATATCGGACTAATATCGGTATCGGCAAAAGCCAAAGGTGCGGCATCGGTATCGGTATCGGAAGTGAAAAAGTGGTATCGGGACATCCCTAGTGCTTTGGATACCTCGCCTCTCCATGCGACCCTGAAAGACCTACCTGTGAGATAGGACTCAAACCAGTTGAGGGAAATTCCAGTGATGCCCAGTGATAAGAGGGTGGATAGAGGGATCTGATGGTTCACAGTGTCGAGGGGCTGGAGGGAGTGGTGTGTGCTGGTCTGGAGGAGAGAGGGCAGATAATGTCTAAAGAAGAAGTAAAAAGGGAACCATTAATTATCCGTTGCAGTAGTCACATCCAGAGATGATCATTTTGAGGGTGAGGGAATAGAAGATATCACAGTAGAGGAAAGATCGGACGGAGAAAGTGAGCGGAGGTTTCATCTTAAAGTAACTGGTAGGGGAGTTGGTGGAGTGTGGATAATGAGTTGTAGATTGAAAGTAATGAGGAAATGATCTGAAACGTGAAAAGGATTCACAAAAATGTTGTCTGTGATGCAGTTGCATGTGTAAACCAGGTCCAGTTGGTTGCCTGACTTGTGAGTACCTGTGGTGACGAGTCGTTTGAGATCGAATGAGGCTAGAAGAGAGGAAGTCTGTAGCATACGGCTTCTCTAGATTAATGTTTAAGTCGCCAAAGACTACCAGTGGACTGCCGTCCTCAGGGAAAGAGGACAGCAGCACATCTAACTCCTCTACAAAGCTTCCCAGTTGACCTGGGGGGCGATAAATGACTACAATGTGGATCTTAATGGGAGTTGTAAGTGTAATAGCATGATATTCAAATGATTATTGTTATTGTTATTGCATAGAGAAGAGAGAGTTGAGTATTTCCAATTGTTTGTAATGAGAAGACCAGTGCCCCCACCCCTCCCCGACAGAGCAGCAGGAGTTGCTAAGTCTTCTGGGCAGATCCAGCTCTCAGTCAAGCCTAAGATATTAAGAGTAGAATGAGATGCAAAGGCTGGGATGAAGTCAGCTTTATTGACTGCTGATTGACAATTCCATAGACCCATGGAAAGAGTGAGAGGTGAGTGTGAGGATGAGGGAATTAGCAGTATTGCGCTGCCTTCTGTGCATGATGAGAGAGTGTTGTAGAGAGACAACATGAATGTATTGAAAGCTCATTTTGTTTTAAGGAAATAGAATGTAAGTATAAAAGGAAAACCTGCCTGTTTTTTATCATGTAGCACTTTGGGATTTGCCTAAATATAAAGTGCATTACAAATTAAATTTATTATTATTATTATTATTATTATTATTATTGTGTGATCTCCTGGTTTCAGTCAATTCATGAAACGGCTTCTCAGATGACATTCCCAGAGGCCTGGTCTGTCATCTCTGTTTTGAGGTTCTTCAAGGCTGCATGTTTGTTGAAAACATCATATAGTCGAAATCAAACGTAATAGTCCTGCACAGACTCCTCTCCGCCTTGGCAGCAGTTTTCTATCTTTGGCATGTCAATTCTGGTTGGGAACGCAGCCTTAAAAGCATTCGCCAAGTCTCCGATGGCTGCTCGATAGCCATTCACAGCCACTCACTTTATGGCGGTCAGTAGCTCCCAGTTTCACAGCTAACTATCACCTCATCTCCTGCATGTTGGGACTGAATTCTTGACTGAAAACAGTCATAGCCTCAGAAACGAAAAATTTCCCCAGAATCACTGGGACTGGGCAAATAGGCCATGGCTTCTTTTATTTCAGTTGCAGTCCACAAAGACCATCATTGAGCCCTCTGGTCCAGCCACTTCAAAAATCGAACATTGAAATTCAGCCTCCTTGTCCTTCCTGGTTTTGGGGGATGTGGTCCTATTGTCCTGCCGACAACTCCAAATCGTGGTGGCAAAAAAAACAAAAAAAAAACTATATCACTGAATAAGAGACAAACATGTACCAATTGTCTTTAAAGATTATTTATTGTCTAGCAAGGAAAGGCCAACAATAAAACCATCATACAGAGTGGCTGCAGAGTATGACAATAAAGAGAGGGCATCCTTTCTCCTTTATAGTTCTTGACTGCCCAAAAGTTATCGCTCTAGGCCAATCTAAGTTTTTTCAACCATACATGGACCATTGTTTAGACTTTGTTAATTATATTTTACTCTTGAAGGCAGAGGCCATCCTATCAAGCACTTAACACATATAATGGTCACATTCCTTTTGCCAGAGGCTCTCTTGTCATGCACACATATAATGGTCATATCCATAAGATAAATAACTGTTCTTTGTTCTTTTACATCAGCAAAGAAGCATGCAGTCACTTGCAATCCGCATGCAAATTATTACTGCCTTCTAAGTAATTCCATTAATATAGAAAAGTTTAAGAGAGAAAATGCAAACATATAGTACAATTTTCAATAAACATAACATTTAATAAAACTTATATTGATGAAATTTCTTCCACAATAATCTCGCAGTATTGTTATAAAATTAATGATGTTGAAATTTCAATACTTGGTCGCAAAATGGAGTAACTTTTTTCCACACTTTCTAGGGTGCAGTTGGATCTCCTGGGAATATTGGCGAGCAAGGATTGATTGGACCTCGAGTAGGTTTCTTCATTTTAGCTGCAACTGGCTTTATTCAGGAGAGATGCCATATTTAATTTAATAACACTTAAATTACATACATATTTCCAAAAAATTAACAATGGACAGAACTAAAAACATTCTTTATGAGAAAGAAAGTTAATTGTGTAAACAACAAAAATTCCAAGCCACTCATGTGCCATAAATATATATGTAAGATATGTCCGTTCAAGTTGCTTTCAGTTAAAACAGCTCAAACAAGCATTTTAGTCATGGACTAGGCTTAAGTCCTTAACCAGGAGCAAAAATGTTGATCAACTTGGCACAAGTGTATCGTCTTTGCACAGCCTTCTTCAGAATGCTCATCCATTGTTCACACAAATATTCTTTAAACTATTAGCAATCAGTGGATCATTAAAAGAGTTGGGTAACCAGTGGGAGTGGGTATAACCAGCCAACTCCTACACAAATCATTATAGTAATTTGTGTTTAATTATATTGAACGTGCACTTGCAGTATACTTCAAATATGACAAGTATTTGTTTTTTAAACAGAACTTAATATAGTACTAATAAGTCTATTTAAAGAGAGTACACGGTTTAAATGTGCACTTTATAAATATTACAATTTTACAATACAATTACAATTTTACTGCACACTGATTTTGTGTTTGCATACTAAAGCACATGTAAGGTACTTGTGTTATTACAAATTTATTGAAAGTATACTTAAGACACTAAAGTATGTTTTAGGATAACATGAATGCATGTCAGTATATATATATATATATATATATATATATAGCAGTACACTTTAACCATATTTCAAAGACAATAGAATTATAAAATTATATATAAATATGTAATTAAGTCTTACTTCAGTGGGTCAAAAAACACTGTAAAGTTTAGTTAATTGCATTTAATTTCAATTAACATGCAATTAAGTGTAAATAAACAACAACTTTACATTCAGTTCATACCTAAGCATATTTTTAAGGTTATATTATTATTTTTATATTGTTTATTTGCTCGTACTCACATACTGTTTTTAAAAGTAGGATAAACTGTACTTGTTTTTCAAAAGGGATGGTTTATTAGATGCAACCTTGAAACTACACGTTGTCAGCATTGTTTTCATTTGTGTCAAGTTAAATGTGGCATCTACCCAGATTAAAATCCATATCTGTCTCTTTAAAGTAGAACAGTGAATTTATTTAAACAAAGCTCTCGATTAGGGTGACCCTGGGCTTGATGGAGAGGCTGGTCAGAGCGGTCCTGATGGAGCTAAGGTCAGAAAACTGACTTTTTTTTTTCTTTTTCTTTTTTTGTCTGTAAACATTGTTTAGTTCTTTGCTTGGATAGATAATATTTTATTGACCCTAAGTCTCAACAAGTGTTGTTGTCTCCAGGGTGAAAAGGGGGATATTGGAATGGAGGGAGAAACAGGTGAAAAAGGTGCCATCGGATTTAAAGGAACGGAAGGGGGTCCTGGAGATCCTGGCTTAATAGGCATCAAGGTGATTGCTCTTTTCTATTTGGAAATATCAGATCTTTTTGTTGAGATATTTATGTGTGCTTTACAGAGCTATTGTTTTTGCATATTTAGCAGTTGAGAAAACTGCTATTGATTTTGGTATTTTGCTTGTTATTATGTGTCCTCGATTTCTAACGCTCAGCACATTTCACCAGTTTTCACACACATTCAAATTGTATTAATGATTTCGGAAAAACTTCATACGAATGGCCTCATTTTACACGGGTTTAACCTTGTTCTCATTCATGAAACACAAACACATAATATAAATAACTATACATATAAATATAAATAACAAAAAGCATGTTTTATCCATGAGGAAACATGAAGTAGCAAAACTGCTATAGTAGTGTATACTGTAATTAAATTTGGCCAAAGTTGCAGAGGATGCTGAATTTATTTATTTAGTACGGTACTGTAATTGGTAGTATACTGTATTATGTTGCATTGGTATTTAAACTTTTCTTCTCTGGTGGTTTTCATCTACTTTAAGATCACTTTACTGTAGTGTAAATAGTCTATAAGTTGCAAAATTATTCCTGTATCCCAGTATAATTTTTGTAATTTAAAAATATTTGATTTTGACCGAAACGTTTGAGGTTTGTTAGTTGGTGTATTCTTGAGATTGTGTTTATAGTTTAGCAATAGCAGTGTGTTAGCAATTGCTAAAACTGTAAATTCTGGGATGGAAGATTAAGCAAATCTAAGCTTGCTAAAAGAAAGAGTTTACCACTAAAGTAAATTGTTTTCAGTAGTCAGGCTGGTTTGGTTTGTAGGTTTTATAGAAGTTTTGGTAACTTACATATAGCTGGTCAGGCTGGGTTAGGTTAGGGTTAACCACCTTAGGCTGGTTTCAGCAGTTTCTCAGCAGGACTGGTGTAAATCATTTCACTCTTGGTCACTTTATACTCTAAAGATATTGCTCTATTCATTTTTGCAGTTTGTCAACTCTGTAATGTTTATTGCAGGGCCCTGAGGGTAAACCTGGAAAAATTGGTGAGAGGGGAAAACCTGGAGAGAAGGTATTTTATGTTTGATATTTCAGTTTACTGTACATGGTTACCCATCAACACTCTCAGTACATATCATTAGATATAAACTGTGTGTTCTTCCCAATGTAAAGTATAAATGATGCTTAAATTCATTTCAGGGCAGCAAAGGTCACCAGGGTCACCTTGGCGAGACTGGACCAATGGGAGAGCAAGGTTCCATGGGTTTCATCGGGCCAAAAGGAAGCAGAGGAACTACTGGATTTGTGGTACATACATTGTTGTTTTCAATGGGTTGTCTTCTGCAAAATCATATTTTTAATGTGCTACGTCAAAGCCGTCAACCGAAACGGCATGAAAAGAGGAAGAGAGAAATAATTACAAATGCTTTTCTGTGAAAAAGCCTTGCCAGAGATATATTGTTTGATTGTAAGCATCTCATATTACATCAATATACCACAAAAAATGTTAATATTTGTGTTTTGTTTTGGCAAGAATGAAATGTCTGATTTTGGTATCTGAAACTAACCCGGATCCCATGGCTATCATTTTCAGGGTGCTCCGGGGAAAATGGGTCAGCAAGGAGAACCGGGTTTAGTGGGATATGAAGTAAGTGTTATTTAACATAGACATGACTTATAAAACTTTATTTTACCTCAGCATAAAGGGCTACAAAGTCAGAACATCTGCTCTGCATCATGTGAAGTTCTTCTGAGTTAATAGGGCTTGTTAGAGCTAGTTGACTTGTCTTTGAGTGCTCAAATGGTTCCATACTTCACTTCTTTTCTTTAATTTTTACTTTAGGGTCATCAAGGACCACAAGGTCCAATGGGTTCCCCAGGACCAAAAGGTGAAAAGGTAAAACCATCTAAACAGATTTCTTATAACTAGAAGCTAGGTTCAGAAGCCCAAGAAATCTAACAGATGATTTCTTTGTTTTGGATGATAAAAACAAGCATTGTATTTTCCCAAAAACTTTGGAGTATAACCTTCTTCTTCTTTTAAACCACCCTTCCAGATTTTTATCAACTCTAATTTATTGATGTTGTTTTACCTTAGGACATACACAGCTCATGGCCACCTACATGCAATATTTTCGGTTGAAAAATTCAGAAATAAATGCTTAAATCTATTTCTATTATTTTCAGGGAGAGCAAGGAGATGACGGGAAGGTTGAAGGTCCACCTGGTCCTTCAGGTGACATCGTGAGTCAGTCCGCTAGATTTACTACACGTTTATGTCTTGATTTGGTAGAATTCTGGATGCCAAACTGATCAATGTGTTTTCATTGGGATTCAGGGAACTGTCGGCAACAGAGGAGAAAGGGGAGAGCCAGGTGATCCTGGATACCCAGTAAGTATTTTTTGTGCTTTTTATTTTATCCACATGTTGAATAAATAGATAACTAATTAAATATACTTTGTATGTCAATTTTTGAATTTCAATTTTTAAATCTGAAAGGGTCATGAAGGTGTTCATGGAGAAAGAGGAAACCCGGGGGCTCCTGGACTCCCTGTGAGTAAATCTACCAATAATTACATCTTTAAACCTGTGTTATTTAATATCCTTTTGATATGCTATTATGGTTTTGTTCATATTTTAAATTAGATTTTATTTTTGTTATTTGTTTTTTGTTTTCATTTTTAAAGTAATTTATTTAGTCTTTTTTTAAATACCTCTGTACAGCTTTTATTGTTTTATTAAGTTTATTGTAATGTTTTTTAGTTTATTTAGTTTTAGTTATTTTAGTGCTTCAGCTTAAACTAAATGAAAATGAGAAATGTTGCTTTGGCAACTAGCTGAAATAAATAAAAAATATGTTTACATTTTTTTATAATTTATTTTATTTCAGTAAATGTTCATTTTATTTCAAATAATGAACATTTTTATGGGTTTAGTTAACGATAATAACCCTGCTTTAAACTGAATTATAAAATATAAATTTTCATAATTTTGTTCATCTTATTTTCCCCGTCTATAACCACAGGGAAATGCAGGCCCACGAGGGTTTCCAGGGCCCAAAGGATCCAAAGGCAATAAAGTAATTTACCATGTGAACACAAACATTATGTGGATAATGTGCACACACATGGGCTCTATTTTAAATCATATACCCCTGGTTTCACAGACAATGCTTAAAGGAGTAGTTCACTTTTGATAAAAACTTTTGCTGATAATTTTCTCACCCCCATGTCATCCAAGATGTCCATGTCTTTCTTTCTTCAGTCGAAAAAAGAAATTAAGGTTTTTGATGAAAACATTCCAGCATTCTTCTCCATATAATGGACTTCAATGGGAACCAAACGGTTCTAGGTCCAAAAGACACTTTCAGTACAAACTGCAAACTGTTCAAAGGGCTTTAAACGATTCCAGACGATGAATAAGGGTCTTATCAAGCGAAATGATCGCTCATTTAATAAATAAATAACAAAGTTTAAGTTTTATAAGCTAAAAAATGCTCGAAATGCTCGCCTTGCTCTGTTCTGTGAACAAATCTTTTTCCGAGTCATTTAGTTCATTCAAAAACGAATTGACTCAGAAAAAGATTCGTTCATTTTGATGAATGAGTTCGAACATGAGAGTGACGAACATGCATCGCATTACAGAGCAAGGTGAGCATTTGAGCTTATAAAACTTACAGTTTGTTAATTTTTTTTTTAAATGAGCACTCAGAATTTATTTTCGACTGAAGAAAGAAAGACATGGACATCTTGGATGACATGGGGGTGAGTAAATTATCAGTAAAAGTTTTTTGAAAAGTGAACTACTCCTTTAAGATTATTCCTAGAAAAAAATGCATGTTTGAGTTGTTTTAACTGAAAGCACTTGCACTGACATATCTTATGTCAGTGCCTTTATTTTGTCTCAAGATGCACACTAGTAATGTTTTTTTTTCTAAGGCATGTTTATTAAATCTACTTAAATGTCCTAACTTAACTAAGGTATAATCCTGGCTTAATCTAAGACCTGATTGTGAAACCAGGCCATTATATCCATCTCAACTGAATAACCGATTTTATTCAGGGTCCAAAAGGCAAAAACGGTCCTCGGGGTGAATCTGGGAATCAAGGGTCTCCTGTAAGTATGTTTCTTACGCACTAAACTGAGTTCAGTGACATCATGATAAACCTACAACAGTTGTGATTCTCCCACAGGGTCCTGTTGGTCTTCCTGGTCCCAGAGGAGTTGTTGGTCGTGAGGGTCTTGAGGGTGATCCTGGGGTTGATGGAGCCCTCGGGAAAGATGGAGCTAAAGGAATGCCAGTAAGACAATGAATGTAATTCTCAATGCTCTCAATGTAACACTTTATATGGCCCAGGTGCTTTTTGTGGTTTGTGATGTTTTGGTTTGTTTTTCCTCCTCTATTATGTGCGTTAGGGTGAGCATGGCAGTGATGGGGATGTTGGTCTTCCTGGAAAACCAGGTCCTCAAGGAAATGCAGGTGTACCAGGTTTGCCAGGAATTCAAGGCTCTTTTGGCCCAAAGGTAACTATATGGATAGTGACCTGCTCTTTGTGTTTGTGTGTTTCAGAATATATGCTGGTTTTATCTTAAACTTTCCACTATGTTGTCACTTAGGGTGACAGGGGAATCCCTGGCCAAACTGGACCTCCAGGCAAACGAGGATTTATTGGGGGAATGGGATTTCCTGGAAAACAAGGTGACCGAGGAGTCAAAGGGCAACCTGTGAGTGTCGCTTGTCCGTTATCAATCCATTACAAATAGGACAACCACATCAACAAACTGTTGCTCCAGTGATGTCAGATTGCTTAAATGATGAATCTCTAAAATCAAACATAATTGCTGCAATCAGGCAGTAACTTCGTACACAACTCTCTAAAATACTTGATTCTGACTGGACAATGACAGCATTTTGGCGTTTTAACAATGACACAGTGCACCTGCCAAGATGATATACTGTACCCTACCATTCAACAATTTAAGTTTTTTTATGTTTTATTGTTTTTAAACAAGTCTCTAATGTTTACCTAGGCTGCATTTATTTGAACAAATACAGTAAAAAATCAAAAATACAGTAAAAACAGTAATATTTTGAAATATTAGATTTGTTGCTCAAGAAACATTATTTTATTATTATCACTGTTGAAAATGGTTGTGCTGCTTAATATTTTTTTGGGAACTATGATACAATCTTTCATTTAATTTATCTTTGCATTACAGTTTTAATATTTCATTGCCTAGATCATGTGGTCATTTAAAGCACTAGCATAAAATTGACTCAAGTCAGCATAGTTTCAGCTCAATTAGCACACCACTACCCACATGAAAACACTAAGAGTCAAAATTGAACACACATCAATCAGAACTTTCAAGAAGCCTAATAGTGCCAGAGTCAGTTCATCTGTGTTTTGGAACAATGGATCCACAAAGAAATGAAGGAAGAGGTCGAGGAGGGAGCAGAAGAGGACATGGTGAAGGAGGAGGGAGAGGAGGAAGAAGAGGAAGAGGAGGACGTGGTGAAGGACGCGGTAGAAGAGATGGTGGTGGAGCAGGAGGAGACAAGCAATCTTGGATGAAATTAGAGCCACTTTAGATCATGTCCTTGTCCATGGCATGACTATGAGGGAGGCTGGAGAACGAGTACAGCCTAATTTGAGTCGCTTCACCGTCACCTCCATCATCAGAACTTTCAGGGAGAAAAACAGGAAAACAGGGGTGGATCAGGGATGCAAGATGATTTTACCCCTGCTGCCTGGCTAGGGCTAATATAGCCTGTGATGTGGATGTGATTCTCTGGCCTGACCCTGACCAAAGACAGGAGGCTGAAGCGGAATAATCTTTTTTACAGTAATTTTTTTGTTGTACTGTGTAGTACATGAATGAATAAAAATGTGCCAATGTATCCATTGGTTGTGTATTTTGTTCATTATGTGAAAAGGTTTGTGAGGAGGGGAATCACAAGTAACATAACTGACCAGATTTGGAAATGTTGTTTTGAATTTATTGCACCAGTGTGTTTGACTATGTTGTAGTGTGTGTTATTTTGAGGGCTTGTGTGTCCTGTCTGAGGGCAAAGTTTGGTTTTTCAGCAAGAGTGAATGGTTTTGAGTGTAGAGTTTCATTTTGACCTGAAAATAGGTTGTTTGGGAAACTGGGTGAGACGTTACGGATTTGTGTTTACTGAGAATACGAAGCATAGTTTCAAGATATGTGTTTAAGCAATCGAGAAAAACTGTAAACATTATTTAATGCATCCTTACTAAATCTTACTGGCCCTAAACTTTTGAACGGTAGTTTGTGTGTGTGTGTGTGTGTGTATATATATATATATATATATATATACATGATTTCAGTCTGTTTATCAGTTAATGAATGAATGACAGTGACATTTCTTTAACACTTATTGTCACAAACTGTTATTGACACTGTTCTGTTTGACTTTCTCTTTAGGGTGATACTGGTGAACAGGGATTTCCTGGAGTTCTTGGAATGTTTGGACCACAGGTAAACACACTTATTGTACTACTGTTATCATATAAATTAAAATTTTCAGAAATATTGACATGTTTACTTTAATATGTGTTGCTGGTCTTTTTTGTGAATGATCTGTGCATGTTACACATAAAAAAAAAGCTTGTCTTCGTAATCTTTTATCCAAATGTAATTATTTCCGTCACACTCTTTTTAATGGGTTAGTTCCAACCCCGTAAGACTTTTGTTCATCTTTGGAACACAAATTAAGATATTTGATGAAATCTGAAAGCTGTCTGACACCTTCATATGCTGCTAGGTAATTGCATCTGCCAGCCCAGAAAAGTTAGTAAAGACATTGTTAAAATAGTCCAAGTGACTACAGTGACTCAATCTTAAGGTTAATATCAAGAAAACTTTTTGTGTGCAAAAAAACAACAACTATTTATTCAACTATTTATTTTCTTCCGTGTGGGCCTCTGATGTAAGTTCACGAGAGCTCCACGACACATGCGCGAGAACTGCATAAGACTGACATGACACCTTCATAACCATGACATGACATATGTCATGAATATGAAATAGGGTTTATGCATGTTTATGACAACTGTCATTAAGTGTCTTTCGCTCAATAATGACATTTTGAATGCAAATATGTCATAGTTTAAGATGTCTTTGTTATGACATCTTGACATAAACCATAACATAACCTGTCAGTGTCTTTGTCATGACAGCTTGACATAAAATTAAGTTAAACTGTCATGTGGTTGGCTTTGACATTGGCTGTCATGAGGCATTATAATTGTGTCATTAATTTTTCGTGACCTCAACTACAGTGGTACTAATTGAATTTGTCATTAAAAAGTTATGATGGCTTCATGGCAGCCAAAACCAACCACCTGACAGTTTAATGTAATGTTAACCAATAAAGCTAGGTGGTTTCTTAAGTTTGATAATTAATCTGCTATGTCATGTTTATGACAGGTTGTGTTGTCTTTGTAATATCAAGTTGTCATGACGAAGACACTGGCGGCTTATGATGTATTGGTTTATGTCAAGATGTCATAACAAAGACATCTCAAACAATGTCATATTTGCATTAAAAATGTCATAACAGAGCGAATGACACTTAATGACAGTTGTCATAAAACTTCCTTCAAAATTCATAACATATGTCATGTCATGATTATGAAGGTGACATGTTAGTCTTATGCACACCCCTTCAAGTAAAGTGTTACCGAACCTTTAACTGATGTTACCTAACCACCTGCCATATAGAGACCACAAGAATTCCAATCAAGTCCCTTCCTTGAATACCCTGTTTCACATGAAAATGTCCTCTTTATTCTGAGTATCTAAAATTATTTCCAACAGGCTAAAAAAACACAGTTCAAATCTATTTCATAAAGTAAAGCTAGGTGCTTAATAATTTTGAAGGATGCTTACATAAAACCAGTGACTAGTCGTGTGATTAATGAACAGTCTAAACTGAAAAGGAAGAGCACATTTATCTGATTCGTCAGAATCCAATTAATCGCATTGTTTACTTCTAATTTAAATGCCAAGCCGTCAAGCAAACAATGCAATCTACTGTAGCATTTCATAACAGCTGTAGAAGCACTGTTGCGTAAGATGAAAAAATAGCTTCTCTCATGCAGTATAACCAAAAGCTTTGTGCTGACGTCTGTGTCAATTTAAGGCTGAACAGTTTTGACCTCTAAAGTGTTTCTGTTATACACAGGGGCCACCCGGAGACCTTGGCTCTGTGGGTATCCAGGGCCCAAAGGGTCCTCTGGGTTTAATGGTAAGTACCACTGTGAGAACTGTTGTGAAAACACCAATGAGTTGGATGAAGAGTTCTTGATCAGCAACTACTGTAGGTGTTTCTTCTTTTAAGGGGATGCAAGGAGCCATTGGACCCGTTGGTATCATTGGGCCAAGTGGTAACCCAGTATGTATGAACCCTGAATCACTCAAGACGTTTCACAGGTGGCTTCTAATTGAGTGCATAATCTAAAAAGATCCTTCTCTTCCTCTCTTTGTATTAGGGACCACAAGGAGAGAAAGGAAATAGAGGGGAAATGGTAAGAATCTTTTTGAAATGCTGAACTTCTAATATGTATGGTTCCTATATAAGTCTGTTTTAGACTGGCATTGGCATAAGCTCACTTCCTGCCTTAGCATCTGCGTTCAGTGACATCTAAGGGCCCCGATTTACTCGCAGCAAAGTTCTTTTTCATTCTTTGCTAAGGGCTAAAAAGAGGGGTGTGTCTCAATCCACTCAAGTGCACTTCCCAGGGATTAAACCATTTCTAAGGCTGTCTAAGGCATTGTCCTAGTAAACTGGGAACTTGTGGTAATTAAATCCTTTATATTCATGAACTGATTCGCAGCATATGGAACGAGAGTGGAATGAGACTTATCCTATGACACTTTTAAGATACATTCAGATTAGTAGGGAGAACCATTGCTAGTCGATTTCCAAGTGAATACATGTTTGAAAAGGGTTCGCCACTGAAAATAACATTTTGTGTTTCTCCTTTTAATTTAAATAGGGTGTTCAGGGACCCAGGGTATGTTTCTCCAATTTCCTTCAATGTTACTAGCCATGCATATTCAGATACATTAAAGGGTTAGTTCACCCAAAAATTAAAATTCTGTCAGTATTTACTCACCCTCATGTTGATCCAAACCTCTATGTGTTTATTTGTTCTGCTGAACACAAAGGAAGATCTCATTCCCCATTGACTACCATAGTAGGAAAAAATACATACTATGGTAGTCAATGGGGATTGAGATCTGTTTGATTAAAACATTCTTCCAAATATCTTCCTTTGTGTACAGCAGAACAAATAAACACATAGAGGTTTGGAACAACATGAGGATGAGTAAATACTGACAGAATTTTCATTTTTTGAATGAACTAACCCTTTAAGTAGTACTATTTAACCAACAAAAAAATATTCTTTTCGCCAACCTTTAGGGACATCCAGGTCCTCGTGGACCACCTGGACCTCCAGTAAGTAGTCTTAAAGGGTTAGTTCACCCAAAAAAGAAAATTCTGTCAGTATTTACTCACCCTCATGTTGTTCCAAACCTCTATGTGTTTATTTGTTCTGCTGAACACAAAGGCAATGGGGAATGAGATCTGTTTGATTAAAACATTCTTCCAAATATCTTCCTTTTTGTATACTTAGAGGTTTGGAACAACATGAGGGTGAGTAAATACTGACAGAATTTTCATTTTTGGGTGAACTAACCCTTTAATGCATTTTTTTTAACAAACAAATGAATAGTATTTGTCATGCTCGAATTGCATTTAGCTGTAGCTCATAGTAATCAGTGCTTTCTGTTTCTTTATCTCTCATTGGTTTATTAGGGGCTTCCTGGTGTATCTTTTGCTCATGTAAGTATGCCTAGAATTTATTAAAGGAGAACTCCGGTGCAAAATGAACCTTTGGTCTAATAAAACATCGGTACCTAGTCAACCGTTCTCTGAGATTTGTTTTCATGATAATCGAATGTAAAGAGTTTTGTCTCTAAAAACTGTATAGTGCTAGTACTGGGGGCATTTACTAAGTAAAAAGAAATCGCTAGTTAATACTACTAACAAGGCTCAAAATAGCCCCACACTAACACAGGAACATAATGAGGGTCCATACATGCAAAATGAAGCATTGAGAACTTTGTAAGTGTACAGACCATTTAATAAGAAGATATTCTATAAAGACAGTTCACTTTGTGTATACAGGCGGCGCCATCTTTGGAAAACAGTCTCGACAAGTCAAACCACGAACGACGTGCTGAGTGAACTGTCTTTATAATGTATCTTCTTATTAAACACTGTCTGTACACTTACAAAGTTCTCAATGCTCCGTTTTGCATGCAGGGACCCTCATTATGTTACTGTGTTAGTGTGGGGTTATTTTGAGCCTTGTTAGTGGTATAAACTAGCGATTGCTTTTTACTTAGTAAATGCCCCCAGTACTAGCATTATACGCTAAACAGTTTTTAGAGGTAAAACTCTTTACATTTGATTATCATGAAAACAAATCTCAGAGAACGATTGACTAGGTACTGATGTTTTATTAGACCAAAGGTTCATTTTGTGCCGGAGTTCTCCTTTAAGGTATCTTTGTCAGTCTTGGCCACTTGAGAGTACGTGCAAAGCTTAGTGGCATTTATTAGACAATTTCAAAGAAAGGGACTAAAGTCAACCCCAACATTTATTTTTTCATGTTTCTATTGCTTCCATAATAAGAATATGGCTGTTATGAGCTACCTGGAAATGTCTCAATAGGATAGTACCTATCCTTCCTTCAAATGTTGATTTGTTTTCCTAAAAATAAAAAAAGCACTCACATGATAACCGATACACCACATATTGTGTTTGAATATAGAAAAGAATCTTTTTCTCCTTAATCATTGTACTGTTTACCTTCCTTCATAGTCGCACTCTTTGTTTTCTCTTAGGAAAATGAGGCTCTTGGTGCTCCTTCACATGTTTTTGATTCTCGCTTTGCATTAAGGTCTGAGGTAGGTACCAAATAGTGTTCAAAAGCTTCTATATCAGAGCCAAGTTTTAGTTTGCGATATCATTGACCATAGCAAATGAACTTGACCGCAAAGCAGTGAACTCGGTCTGTTCTGTGGCATCCTCACTTAGCCTAATCAGGTAATTACTACTGTTAAAGTGGCTATAGGTAAGAACTTTCATGTATATATCGCTTTTTATTACCACTGTGTGAACAGCTTGTAACAAAACTTAAAAACCTCTTTCTCTGACTTCCTAGTTTGTCTATAGCCTGTAGACTGATTTTTTATGTGAAGGACTTTAGACATTTTTGCCAGGAAAATCAAAAGGATTTTGAAAAGTATTGTCTATGGAGGAGAGTAGCAGTGAGAACCCAAGTGCAGTTTATTAAACAAAACCCAGATAAACAAAACAAAAAAAATGACTGGAACTGACTAGACTCAACAAAAACGTGTTAGAATCAACAAAACTAGAAAAGACACAATGGGAACATGATGGCTATATACACACAAGTACTACTCACTAACAAGAAACACCTGTGAACAATCAGTCAATGAACCAATAGAAACATACACATAAGACTAGGAAAGCACATAACATAATCACATGACGGGATACGGGAATTACAAACAGGAACAGTGACTATGGCTGCATTTACACTGCAGGTCTTGATGCCCAAATCCGATTTTCTGACTATATCCGATTTTTTTGACAACCTGCTTACATACCGGTATCCAATTTTTGCATTTACACTACACTGCTGAAACATAATGTAGACGTTTTGACCCGGGAAATTAAGTAAAACAGCACGAAATTCAGTGGATGCAGATGTGAATACAATTTTCCAGTGTTTTTCTTTTCACAATATTTTGAAAAGTCATCAAAACATTGGTCTCGTACGGCGGAGAGAAAAAGAGGAAAGGCACTGTAGCCACGAGCACTTAAAATGGTGCGTCATGGTCATATCTCGTGAAATGCCTTCAAATACGGATTTATTTCTGTAACATCCCTGCATTTTTGCCTGCACTCTTCGCCCCAAACACTCAAAAGACATGAAATCTCCGCATTGCTGCACTGCGTGTATCATTTCTTCCACCACGCACTTTTTAATGACGGACGACTCGCATTTACTGGGGAATATCCGATTTGTCTGCTTATATGGCACACGCAAATGCACGTATCCGATTCATATCCGATATATTACCACATATGAATGAGGCCTGAATCCGATCTGAGAAAATCGGAATCCATGCGTTTTTTTTTCCTGCTTACACGTTCACCGGTCATATCCGATCTGTGCCACATGAGAGGAAAAAATCGGATTTGGGTCACTTGAACCATGCAGTGTAAACGAGGCCTAAGAAAACTACAAAATAAAAGACGTGAAAACATGAACGTGAACCAAAACCAAAGCACGTCAGATTTGACGTTTATGTGAGCTCCCAAGAGCCTTGCTTCCATTCAATAACACATGAAATGAATGCTTATACAATGTTCAGGATAATGCCGAAAGTTCTGTAATGTAAATGTTGCGTGCAAAGAAAAGTGAGTAATTCAAACTATAGTCTCACATACTCACAACTTTTTCATGAAGTAAATTAACCTGCTCATGCGCTGTAATGACAACGTCATTAGTTCAACAAAATACAATGTGGCGTGCAAAGAAAATGGAGTAATTCAAACTATAGCCTCACATACTCACAACTTTTTCATGAAGTAAATTAAAGGAGTAGTTCACTTTTCAAAAAAACTTTTGCTGATAATTTACTCACCCCCATGTCATCCAAAATGTCCATGTCTTTCTTTCTTCAGTCGAAAAGAAATTAAGGTTTTTGATGAAAACATTCCAGCATTTTTCTCCATATAATGCACTTCAGTGGTAACCAAACGGTTCACGGTTCAAAAGACACTTAGTGTAAACTGCAAACTGTTCAAAGGTCTTTAAATGATTCCAGACGATGAATAAGGGTCTTATCAAGCGAAACGATCGCCCATTTAAAAAAAACAACAACAAAGTTTAAGTTTTATAAGCTCAAATGCTCGCCTTGCTCTGTACTGAGATGCACGTTCGTGACTCTCCTGTTCGAACTCGTTCATCAAAATGAACAAATCTTTCGAAACGAGTCAATTCGTTTGTTTTGTTCGTCCAAATGACTCGGAAAAAGATTTGTGGTGATGATTTACATTGAATCTGAGCAGCAAATGAATGCTTAGCTCACAATCAGGATCCAAAACAAAGGGTCCCGCAGCATGGGACTCACATATAGTAGACACAAGTGTTGTTCACTCTGCTGCTCATAATAGCACAGATACACGTTCTATTTTCTATCATGCGCCTTTCACGTTAGTAATGACCAAAGATGAACACAAATGTATCACATCACACTCGGATTCAGACCTCAGCATAGATGCCCAGTGTGAAAGCCCCTAGTCACAGATAATCTGCAGTGCAAACATCAGACCATTTTGACTTTGTTTCATTCTATTCCACAGATGTATCAGGATCCTGACCTTCCAATGCTGGACCAGGGGACCGAGATCTTTAAGACTCTCCACTACCTCAGCACCCTGATCCACAGCATCAAGAACCCGCTGGGCACCCTGGAGAATCCAGCCAGAATGTGCAGAGATCTGTTTGAATGCGAGCAGAAGTTGAATGATGGTGAGAACATCATATTCATTGTAAATTTCATTGGCGTTCGCAATAGCTACATATGTAAAATAATAAAGACAGCTAATAGCCAATCGCAGTTGTAGTTTGTCATGAATGAGAGGAATGAATAGGTTAGGAATGGACTCATTCATGTGATTTTTATCTTTTCTGTATTAAAGGCACTTATTGGATAGATCCTAACCTGGGCTGCTCCTCTGACAATATTGAAGTGACATGTAACTTCACCAATGGAGGTCAAACCTGCCTCAAGCCAGTCGCTGTGTCCAAGGTCTTTAAAGCCGACAACAAATTTGGTTTCTGGTTTACGCTGAAGCTCTGCTTTTGTGTCCATTTGTCTACAGAATAGTTTCAAATCTGTCAGCATTGCTTCCCCCTCACGTTTTTCCATTGTTCTAATTTATCGATTATATTGTTATTTCTTTTCTAAAGTTGGACACTGGAGTGAGTCTGATCCAGATGAACTTCATCCACCTCTTGAGCTCAGAGTCAGTGCAGATCATCACCATCCACTGCCTGAACGTCTCTGTTTGGGCAGCAGGGGATTCCAATACTCCTTCCTCTAGTGCAGTGTACTTTAAAGCCTGGAACGGACAGATAATCGAGCCTGGGGGATTCATCGAGCCTGATCTGATAAAGGATGAGTGCTGGGTATGGATATAGTAATAGGTTTTTCCAAAACAAGAGTTTGTGAGGAAACTGCAGGGAGTTGTGTGCTGATGAAAAGCTCAAATTAAAGTATACAAATGGGACTGTGCAATAATCGCCATATAGCTTTGTGTGATTAGCAAATCAAAGGCTGCAATTTGATAAAGAAAATGATATAGTCTGTGTTTCACAGAGCGGCACTGGTTAATGATCCGGTGGGAAAGAGACATGTGCCATTGTTTACTTTATTTACACATTTGCATAAATTCCAACATTGTGTAAATTTGTAACATGTTTATAGCATTTCATCAGTATTCCGCCAACATAAAAACTGGAGAATTTGAAATGTTAAAAGCTCTACGGTTTGAGTATTGGTATTGTAACTTGCAATGTAATATAAAATGATTCTAATTATTCTCATATTTATTTTTAACTGTAATTTACAACAGTAATACATTTCTGCCTTCATTTTTTACAAAGTTTAAAACAATAATTATTATTAGTATCATTCAGTTTGACAGTGTTCGTAGCCGTCAAACCTTATTCATTTTATAGCCCTTAATCCTGTAATTGTAGACAAATGTGGGCACAGAGGACTCACGTGTGATCCTAATTTTTATTTATTATAAATGTTATATCACTGTTTTTGATAAAGTTTTGTCTATCCATTTATGTTATTGTTGTTTTTTTTATTTTGTGGGTAGTTTTGAATTTATTTACTTCAAAAAGAATCATATTTTCTATGTAAATTAGGCTTATTTTTATGTTTTATTTTTTAAATTTATATTTATATAATTTTATCATCATACTATAAGAATATCCTAAAAGTTTCAGAACTGAAAACTTTGTTGTAAGTCCAAAGAAGGCTTTTATTGTTATTTAATTTAAGTATTCACTTAAAATCTCAGGGGGTACTTTGGGTAAATATTTTACGTCTTAAGGGGTTTAGCCATTTTGGCAATGTAAAAACTATTATTTTACACTTCATTATTAGGATACCTTATTATTGCAACTGATCCTTCCACGTTTTATCCTCTCAGATCACAGATGGACGATGGCATCAGACACAGTTCATTTTCCAGACACAGGACCCAAACTTACTGCCCATTGTGGAGGTCTATAATTTGCCCAGCTCTAAACCTGGCTCACATTACCACCTGGAGGTGGGCCCTGTATGCTTTTTATAAATAAAGCTACAATGGAAGCCAAAAAAACCCTGATCAACAGGATTACAGAGTCTCTGTTAGCCTAGAGGCCAACAAAACTAGCCTGAGTTTTGTACCTTTCCTCTCAAGCATGGACCTCAGCCTTTAAACATGAGGAAAGAGGAATCAAGAGCAGCTTTGGAGGAAACAAGACTTCTTATGCAAGCAGCTCGAGATGAGAGATGCTGTCTTTTCAGAGCAAAACAAGGCCTGGATATGTTAGAGTTGGTAGAGGTGCTTATTAAACGCTGTTAGAAGTCTTAATTTATTCACAGTTGTGTTTTTCGCACATGATCCATGAAGTACTTATTTTGTATTCTATAGTTATACATGATCATGTGTGTATTTGTACATGTGTGTGTATATTTTCTGTAAAGTGCAATATGAATGAACAGATGAATTATTAGATGAATCTTCTGTTTGGCTGTTCCAAGGAAGTAAGGTTTACTGTCACTCATATAATTCAATTCAGGTTTATTGCCGTGTGTACTTGCGTATATCTGCGCATCTGTTGTAAAAGCTTCAGATACCAACACACATATGCATTCATTCATAGCCAGAATATGAGTCAAGGTGAATCCAGACTTGAAAAGTAACATGTAAACATCTACCTCCCATCTCTAATTTTTTGGTGTTTTGGGACTACGTTTTAAAGAAATGGATTCACATGCATTGAACTCATGTGGTTATATTTCTGTTTTTTTAACTAAAGTGCCTTTCATACCTTAAAAGGGAATATTTTTGTAAAAAAAAAAATTAAACAAAGGCTAAAATGATCTCTTTTTTCCAGCCAAAAATATGTTTAGTCCTCTATTATGGCACAATTTAAAGGCACATTAATTATGTTATTATAGCAGATAGAGTGTTGTCATAAAGCATTGTGCTTTATCACTCAACTGTAGGCCTTTCCATCATTAAGAACACATATGCAATTGAATACGCCCTATCTGACTGCAGAAGTAATTGTTTGACTTGGAAAATATGCTCTGCTGCGTCAAAATTACTGATTATTGTGTCTTTGTTGAGGTGTGTGCTCAAATTACAAACCTGAGATGCAATATTGCTGTTGCTGATCAAAATGAGAGCACTAGAATATTCAACTATATTGGGTTTGTCATGATCAACAGCTTTGACATCATGGTGAGCTAATTATTTCGATATCTGTGACCAAAAAGAGTTAGGTATGAAATTCTTGTGAAATATTTGTTTTGCCCAAAACTGTCAGGAGCCATCTTATCTTGCCACAAGAGGTTGTTAAATATCGGTTCTTTGTATGTGTAAATTTGAGGTCTCATTGTAATGCATGTTGTGATTTCAGAGCAAAGAAAGAGCTGGATATTCTTATAATGAATATTTTTACATTTCCTTCAAAAAAAACCAAAGAACAAAGATTTCAGTTTTGTGTAAATTAAATCACATTGATACCACAGAAATATGAGTATGGAGGACAGTAGTCAATCTATATTTGTCTATCTGAAGTTGTTTTGGTCATTTGAATAAATAAACAATGATGAAAACATGCTGACAATGTTCATACCCACCCTCGTTTTGTTCCAAACCCATTTATCAATGAAACACAAAAATAGCTGGATGAATCGTCTCGGTTACGTATGTAACCCTCGTTCCCCGAATAGAGTATTAAAAAACGAGCCAATGGCATGAAAATGCCATGGGTCGGCGGAATTTGCATTATCTCCGCCCCACCTCGTGAGTATAAAAGGAGGAAGCGGACGCAACCGCAGTATGTCTTCGCTGAGGAGCCGAGACTGAACTCGGGCGTCTACCCAGCGGTACAGCGGAAGTGGCAGGGAGACGTAACGTCTCCGTTCCCTACTCAGGGAACAAGGGTTACATGCGTAACCGAGACGTTACCTTTCGTAGTCACTCCGAGTTACGTCGGATGACGGAGAATGGGGGTCCCCCGTGTAATCACGCCACCTTCTGACCCCTGTCGAACTTACTCACGGACGAGGAGTCCTACTTAACACAGGAATACCAAGGTACACTGGGGAGCATATCCCAGATACCCGTAGGGAGGACTTAAGAATACACATATGGCCCAAGGGGGCTTCATATGGAGTAACACTGGAGTCACCAACCCGTAGTAGTCTTAACTCCAGGGGTGGCAAGGTGGCTTGCCGAGGGAAGACACATGCTCAGAGAGGCTTACAGTGGAGAATACACATGTGGAGATTACTAGCAGGAACCATGCACACGGAGGCACCTAGCCGACGCCCAGGCAACAGACACTGGCGCCAGCATGAACAGTGCTGGAGGACTCAGGGCTTCAACAGAAGGCTCAGCTGAGGAAATATCGCACTTATCCAGTCCGTGGAGTGGAATTGCGAGCAAGCGAAGACACCTGAGCGGGTCCAGTACTGGCCGGTTGAGCGAGTACAAGAGAGGACACAGGCTCCACTCGGAGGTTATAGAATCTCGCGAATGTGTTAGATGTCGCCCAGCCTGCAGCTCTGCAGATGTCTGCTAGCGAGGCGCCATGCGCTAGAGCCCAAGAGGAAGCCACACTCTGGGTGGAGTGGGCCGTCACACCAAGGGGGCATGGTCGACCTTGCTGCTGGTAAGCCAAAGCAATGGTGTCCACTATCCAGTGAGACAGTCACTGCTTTGAGAGAGCCCTTCCCTTCTGGCTCCCACCATACCAGACAAAGAGCTGGTCTGAGGTCCTGAAACACAGCGTTCTGTCTACGTAAGCCCGGAGGGCACGTACTGGACAGAGCAGTGCCAAGGCTGGGTCTGCCTCCTCAAGGGCCAGCGCTTGCAGGTTCCCCAACTGTTCCCGGAAGGGAGTGGTAGGAACCTTGGGCACATATCCGGGCCGGGGTCTCAGGATCACGTGAGAGTAAGCCGGCCCGAACTCCAGGCACGCTTCGTCAATGGAGAATGCGTGCAGGTCCCCTACCCTCTTGATGGAGGCCAGTGCAACCAGGAGCGCTGTCTTCATTGACAGGAACTTAATCTTAACTGATTGCAGAGGCTCAAAGGGAGGCCTCTGCAGGGGACTTAAAACCACTGAGAGGTCCCAAGAGAGTACGAGAGGAGGGCGGGGAGGATTCAGTCTCCTCGCTCCCCTCAGAAACCTGATGATCAGGTCGTGCTTCCCCAAAGACATACCTTCAACTGTTTCATGAAATTCGGCAATAGCAGCCACATAGACTTTCAGGGTGGAGGGAGACAGTCTTCGCTCCAACCCTTCTTCCAGGAAGGAAAGCACGACGCTGATCGAGCATCTCCGGGGGTCTTCTCGGTAAGAAGAGGTTCCACTTCAACGCATAGACGTGTCTACTGGACGACGCTCTAGCGGAAGTGATGGTAGCCGCCACCACAGGTGGCAGGGAACTCAAACCTGCCTCGTCCCATCCCGGAGCTACACATGTAGTCTCCACAGATCGGGACGAGGGTGCCACAGGGTGCCCTGTCTCTGAGAGAGGAGGTCCTTCCTCAGAGGAATTGGCCAGGAAGGTGCTGTCGCAAGGAGCATCAGTTCGGAGAACCAGTTCTTGGTGGGCCAATACGGGGCTACCAACAAGACCTGCTCCTCGTCCTCCTTGATCTTGCACAGAGTACGTGCGAGAAGGCTCACTGGGGGAAACGCATACTTGCCTAGACCCTGCGGCCAGCTGTGCGCCAAGGCGTCTGTGCCAAGCGTGCCCTCGGTCAGAGAATAAAACAGGGCGCAATGGGATGAGTCGTGGGAAACGAACAGATCTGACTGGGCCTCCCCGAACTGGTCCCATATCAGCTGGACCGACTGGGGATGGAGTCGCCATTCGCCAGAGACTGGACGGAACTGCGACAGCTTGTCAGCTGCCAGGTTCTGCTCTCCTGGAATGTAAATAGGCAATTGATATGCATAAGGCGCTGGGGTCCTGTCTAGGAGCCCGCTGCTGCATGTCCATTGCACATGGCTCCCCAACCCGTGGCAGAGGCATCTGTGGAGACAACAACATGCCTGGAAACTCGCTGTAGAGGGACACCGGCCCGTAAAAGGCTGAGGTTCGTCCACGGGAAGAAGGTCTGACGGCAGGTCGGAGTTACTGGAACTCTGAGCGTACCGCGATGCCATGCCCACCTCAGGACTCGATAGCGAAGCCACAGCTGAAGCGGTCTCATATGAAGCAGTCCGAGCGGCAATGCCATGTGCCCCAGGAGCCTCTGAAAAAGTTTCAGTGGGAACGTACTCTTGCCCTCGAACTGTCGAAGACAAGCCAGCAGTGAGTGTGAGCGCTCGCTCGTGAGCTGTGCGGACATGGCGACCGAGTCTATCTCCTGTTCAAACTGTTTTTTCGAGTCATGACTCGAAGGGTCCTAGATAAGACCCTTATTCATCATCTAGTGTCGTTTAAAGCTGCTTTGAAGCGGCACTGAAACTCTCATTTGGACCTTGAACCGTTTGGCTCCCAATGAAGTCCATTATATGGAGAAAATCCTGGAATGTTTTCATTAAAAACCTTAATTTCTTTTCAACTGAAGAAAGAAAGACATGGACATCTTGGATGACATGGGGGTGAGTAAATTATCAGCAAAAGTTTTTTTTTTTTTTTTTTTAAACGAACTACTCCTTTAAACAGTTTCCAATTCTGTAGTTCTATAAACCACTTTGGTCAGTCAGTGGCTGCTATAAAACATGCTATATAAATAAAATGAACTTGAACTTGAACAAGTTTCCCAGACAGAGTTCAAGATAAATCTTTACTTAGCCTACTACTGGAGCTGTTTGCTGTTTCAAATAATTATTACAGCAAGCACAAAAAGCGAGATGGTCCTCACTGCGGAACATGAAATCCATGGGGAGGAGTCGGATCCAGATCCAACTCCTCCCACCTTACATACACCTAAACCTAACCAACTCCGCCCCCTGATCCCTAAACCCACCCCTAATCCCTAAACCCAACCCTAATCCTACCCATCTCCACCCCTTGGATCGTGATCCGACTCCTCCCAGTGGATCTCATGTTCTGCATTGAGGTGCTACTGCAAAAAGCGGCAGCCCTTCTGAATTTGCTCTCTCGTTTTCATTCATTCCATTCACAAGCCCATGAAGGACTGGATTAGGAAAA
This sequence comes from Pimephales promelas, assembly GCF_016745375.1. The sequence continues at coordinate 4,457,094 of NW_024121987.1, forward strand.
ACACTGCATGTGTTTAGTCTTTATTTTTGGTTAGTTTAATAACTAACTTACAATGTTTGATTCAGACACCAGAGGGCAGTAGTGGGCACAGGTGAAATTAAATATTAGGTAGGAAGTAGGAGGTTGTAGCACCTGGGTGATGGGCACATGTTTTTTTTTACCAGCACCAGAGACATTGCTCAGTTGGAACAAATAAACCAGCCACAAACCCTGAATCCAGCCTGGAATTTGATTTTATTTCTTGCCTGCGTACATCACCTGACAGCACAAACAGCACTACAGCCTCAATAGGTCAAACTGAACGGAATTTGTTCGAAACAGATAGGGGAACAAATCAAAATACGCTTTGTGAAATGACTGTATTGGTAAAGGTAAGTAGGCCTGATGTTAACCACAGAATGAATAACTAAATAATCATCAGATATTGATGTTTTACAGTTCTATCTCTGTTAAACTTACTCAACATTAGTATTTCTGAGAAGTCAACAGAAACACATTCCCTAATATTTTGTCATAATTTCAACTAACCCTTGATAAAGTCTAAAATCTCAATGAGTCTCGTCTGTGTAAACATTTTCATTTCGGATATGTGACTGTAGGGCCATTACTGACCCAACCACAGGGACACACACAATGCCTACAATACCCAGAGAAAGATATTCATCAGCATAAGCTATCATTCATCTCAAAAGAACATGCTTGACTGGCGCAGAACCCCCAAAAGTGTTTTTGAAAAGTTGTCAATGGAGAAAGATACTATAGTTCCAGATGGTGTATTTACGACATCGCCAGCAGGGGGCAATACTAATCTTTAAAAATCCTTTTTCCAATGCGATTTTTCATTATATAGTGATTAAAGTATAATTTTCTCCTTCAGCATTTGATTTAATAATATTATTATTATTAATTATTAAAACAACACTTGATAAACCAGACTTTTTCCTTTTACAAAAGACACTTTATTGCTATTTCAGCCAGCAGTTCACTTATCTATCCTTATAATACAACACTGTTACCTAATGACAAGACATGAAAACAACAATTAAATTTGGTATTATTTAAAAAATAAATAAAAAATCCCCCACAAAGCTTGTGATGAGGTATGACTATGAGAAAGTCAGTCATTTTTCACTTGATAACTTCCTAAAAAAAATTAAACATTAATGAATCTCATCCTCAAACATTCATCAGCTGCAATATAAACAATATTTCCCATTACATCGTCACATGCGGTCTGTACTGTTTGTTTGATGTGCCATTGCTTATACTCACTTATTATGTGGAGAGGCATAAGCACTCCTAGAGAGATTTCTCATCTTTGATGATGTGGTGTGTGTTTTGCGAGGGACCAAACCCAGGTCTCCAGTTTCGAAGTGAGAAAGATTAGATTTCTGTTGGAGTTCACTTGGTCTGGAGCTGAAAGTAAGAATGCGAGTCATTAAATCACATTGCCATAATCAATTCTTCAAACTATATTATGGTTATGTTTTCCATGTCATTGAAGTACATTTTGTACCTTTTCATTTCACAGACTTTTTTAAGATCACTTCTGCAAGCCAATTCAGTAAGAACAGGGCCTTTTCCTAAAGCTGCAGCACTGTCCAGCACAGCCAGCAGCTTTTGCATCATCTGATTTCGTCTTACAATAACCTTCAGTTCAGAGTCTTGCTCTTTAGGGACCTCCTGTAACCAAAGCAGAGTAAGACTACTGTTTATTTGCTTTTCTAAAGCACATAATGACAATGTATCTTTACGTTCACTCTTACTGTTAAGGCCTCTTTTAGCGCTATAGCTGCTTCTTCAAGAACTGTATTAATCTGTCCTCTCAGCGTCCTTTCCTCTTCAAACTCTCTCCTGTGTGTCTTGGCTTCAGCTTTTGTTTGGTTCAGCTCTTCTATAAGTGTTGCATGTTTCTTTCTGTAAGTGGTGGTGACACTTTTAAAATAGAGTATTTCAAGTCATTTATTTAACTCATAAGTAACTTCAGGAGTCTTACCTGAGAGCATCAAGCTCTGTAGATATTGCAGAATGACTGTCCATCAGCTCTTGGTGCTCCAGTTTAAGTTTGGCACATTTTTCAACTTCAGACTGCATTTCCTTGCACTTTTCTGTCAACTGATGGACCACCTTGAGAAAGAGTTATGTTTCATCTGTGCATTAGGATATATCAAATATCCGTTTCAAACAGCAAAGAAAAAAAAATCACTTAAATGCATGAAAGTACCCAGCTAACAAAAAATACACTATGTTCCAGGAATGTTTTGCTAGCATTCTCAATAAATTCTCCTAACATTAAAATTGTCAATTTAAAAAAAAAAAAGTTTTTACATTTTTTTTTTTTTTGATTATGTGAAGGTTTCAGAATGTTCAGAGAAAAAAAATAGAACATCCAACTAAAACGTTTCAAGACAAAACCATTCCATGTATGTTTTGAGTATGTCATTAATCACAAGATAACTTTGAAAAAATTGTTAAGTTAACGTTACTGGAAAAATGTTTGTTTATAGCTTTGAGATAACCTTGCCAGAATGTAATCCAAAGTTCTCAGAACATTCCCTGTTAGCTAGGTATTTTTTGGCTAAAATGGTAACCTTTTGATTAGCAACATTCTTCTTGGTTATTTCATGCAGCAGCGGTTCTGTAACGGCATTCTCAATTTTGAGTTGCCTTTCTCTTGCTCGTAGAGCATCATTCTCCTTCAGCAGCTCCTGGGTCTTATTTGAAAGCAGCTGGAGTTGTGCCGTCACAGAGAGGTTCTCTTGCATGGCCCTCATTGTCGTCTCGGGCATCTTTTGGTCTGACAACCGCCGGAACTCAGCTGCTACAGCAGCAACATGTTGCAGCATTTCTTTCTTTAGCCTGTCACCAATACAATCAAAATGGGTATTTCTGTTTAATGTTTTTCAAAAAATGTTTACACAATTTTTTATTATTCATTTGCCCTCGTAATCTTTAATTAAAATAACTTTCCCTCCCTCTTGCAGAAACTTATTTCTCTTCTCTGATGATACGCTTACTGGCGTGAGGGCGGGGCCTGTCACTCACATGACATCACAGCAATAACAAACCACAGAGTGCGAAGTGATGACATCACTTTGTAGAACAACTCGGAAGCTAGCGGCGCATGGGTTCCCTCGATCGAAAAGCTATGCATTTTCCCATAGACTTTTGGAAAATCACAAAAAATAAGATCTGTGATTATCAAAGAGTTGTGACCCTTACACGTTTTGTCTATCAAGATAATCTATACAAGTTAATCCAAAATGTATACATTTTGAAGAATATAGAAAGTTTTTTAAAACACAAAGCAGACACAATAAAGTTTAATAAACCACAAGCAGGTTATAACTGTGTGTTTTATGTCATAGATCAAAACGTGAAAATATTTAGAGGCTTTGTTCACCACAGACCTTATTTCAGGCGATTTAGCAAAAATCCATAAAAAAATTCCCATAGACTTTAGAGCGAGGTACCCGTAGTGCTAAAATGCTAACTCACTTCCGCGTTTTGGCCTACAGAGTGACGTCGTAACTTCGGCACTCTATGATCAAACAATCCAAACAAGTCCCGCCCTACATTTTTTCTTGTGCGAGAAGGATATGTGTCACAATAGGGAAGAAAAAACTATTACAACTTCTTGTTAATACATTAACTAATATCAACTAATTGTAAAGTATTATGGTAATTTTTTTGAGAGACTATTTATTGCAGAAATGTACACATATTTTTTAAACTATTAATATTATAATTTATTTAGTTCTTTTGTGTCTGTATGTGTGTGTGTGTGTGTGTGTGTGTGTGTGAGAGAGAACTGATAAGATGAAAAATCTCTGCAATATAGTGAGTCCAAAGATTTGAAAGAACCTTAGTGTCTTTTGAATGCAGTACTATACATATATACCAAGCAACAGATCGACTTGTTTACTAAACAAATGCCTCTTTGTAATGCTTTACATTGCAACCATTCAGTGAAAATAGATGATTAGTGTAAGATGAAACAATCTCCTGTTCTATGCTGATGGTTTCAGACATCAAATAATGCACAATATGTATAAATAAGAGTTACTGTTCAACAAGTCGCATTCAATTAACAAGGCACCTCATCTGTGAATGAAGTATGAACATGCTCACCTGTCATTGTCCAGTATAGCTTTTTTCTCCAGATTATAGATTTGTGCTTGATGCTCCTCTTTTTGATTTTGAAGCTGCTGTTCCAACGACCTGTGTTCAGCCATAAGCTTCTCTCTCTGCATAGAAAAGTCCTCCAAAGACGCCAGCTTACCGGCTAAACACAAAAAAGGTAAACATTTTAATTATGGACACTAGCAATCTTGATAGGTAGAAAGGTGCATTTAATAAAACTAGTCAATAATATGATAGTGCCTCACTGTCACATAGCAGTACAGCTAAGACCCAAAACACATTTCTATTTTTTTCTTAGTGTGAAGAACCTTTTCCCAATACAAAGAACCTTTAGAGCAATGGAAAGGTTCCATGGATGTTAAAAGTTCTTCATGGAACCGTCATAAGGAACCTTTATTTTTAAGAATGTATCACACACTTAGTGACAATTTGTAATATATGTTTATATATTTTATTTGAAATTTGTTTTGAATATATGCTAATATGTGACTGTTCAGAAGCTTGTACCAAGCGTCATGTTCTTCGATGTGAATTTTTCCTTAGTTTCCTGAAGTTCATGTCTAAGCATGCTCAATTGTAACTCAAAGGATTCTCTCTCGGCCTCTTGGGCTTGCTGGTGTCTTGATAAAGTCTCAGTCAGATCATTCACTTCATCCTCCTTTTGAGCCAGTGTGCGTTTCATGTAGAGAACTATGTCTTTTTTCCCTTTCTCCACATTATTAATCTTAGAGGATAAGTCCTTTTCTTTAACCTCCAATTCATCACATTTAAGCTGGTATCTGCAATAAAAAAAAGACAAGGTCACGCATATGAGATAGGCTAAGTACTTCCTGTTGAGGGCTATTTGGTTAAGTATATTGTCAGGTTAATTATTAACATTATTCATTATAATCCAAAGTCTACTTCATTTTATTTCCCTCTAAGGCAGAGACATGAGCTAAATGAATTAAACAACTGACCAACTAACTGATTTTTGAAGATTCGATTATAATCTCATATCTTTAAACGTACATCATTCAAGTGGTCAAATCGACAGCATCGTCATTAGGTGAGTGTTCCCATTGATGTATAGGTTTTTACTGGCTAGATGCGTTTTTGTTTATGAGTTGTTGTTTTTCTCAAATCCTGAGGTATTTGAATATCGTGAAAACCTCTAAAAACTCGTGTAACCAAAATAAACAAAAATGGCAGTGGTCGTGATAACTTGCCAGAACTCTCACCTTTCCAATCGCTCCTCCAAATCACGTATTTGAGCCCGATAAAAGTTTTTGTCACTCTCCGTTAATTCTTCGCGTTTTTTCTGCTCAGGCTCAATACCTTCCTTTTTATTTGATAGCGCATCTCCGCGCCCCTTTCCATTCTTTTGGGAGGCATTGCACTTTTTACGTGCTTTAAACTAAACAGTCTGAGAAGTAAAAACTTAAACAAACGCAATTGTTTCTTGTTGCCATGGACGTGAGGTTCAGTTGTTGTGTGTCATGCGCAGAAACGTGCAAAAACTTATAGGCTACATTTTGTGCTTTGTAAGCTTTAAAACCTGACATTGTGGAAAGTATTATACTAATAGGTTTGGACATATAAAAACAACAGTTTCACTTTCATTTCTGATTAAAAGTCGAGTTGTACCACTCCCAATTCTGTCGACAGTCTAATTCAAAATGTTTTATTAGGTTGGCTAGCCTATTTCTGTTCTTTTTTTTTTTTCTTAAAACGAATTTATTACTTAATAATCTTAATTAATTTATGCAGTAATTAATCTTAGCTACTGCACAAATAATAATACCACATCTAAATGAAAATAGGCTACACCATTACAAATGTAACTTATGTATTCAAAACCTTCAAAGTTTGTAAGCATTATCTGTAACGTTAAACATTTTTAAAAGTAAAAGGTCAACATATTTCTTAATATTATTGGCGACTGCATGTGGCATTCTACAGCTAAAATGGTGAAGTTTAGCTATACTGTAATCATTAAAAATGTATAGCAAACTGGCACTTCCTAACATCATCCCTAACAAGTAACTTGCAAAGTAATTTCTGATTAATTTGGTTCGGGAGTAGTAGAGAGAAAAGCCCACCCGAAATTGAGAATTGATTGGTTGGGTCCTTACAAGATAGCAAAAATCATTTGGCCCAGATCTGGCCCAGACACGTCGTAAATTCTCTTGGCACAACGGGCCAATACCGGCACAGTTCGGTTTTCTCATCTGGACCAGAACTGGGCCAGCTCTGGATTCCTTCATGGTGATTTGGCCCAAATGGGCCAGATCTGGTCCAGCTCTGTTTTGGATGGTCCAGAATCATGCCAGATCAAGGCCAGCTCATTTTGTAGTCCGTACACACATGCACACACACTCGCTCTCTCTCTAAGAAGTACACATACCTAGAATTTCAAGAATCTTCTCGCATGATCTAATTTCTTATCTTATGCCACTGATATTTTCTGCTCTTAGGTTTTAACAAGAAATGATTTGGCAATAAAAAGTTGAAAGTACTGCTTTAGAGGTTTACACTAAAATGTACACTTTACACAAAAACACCACCTGTGTTAGCACTAATTCACAGCCACTAGTTCACAATAATCATGCATTAAAATTGCATAGTAAATTTGACATATTCAAGGACTTTCTTTCCCTAATTCCCTGCAGTTAGTTCACTCAAAAATTAAAGTTCGGTCTGTAATTACTCGGCCTCATGTTGTTCCAACCCCGTAAGACTTTTGTTCATATTCGGAACACAAATGAAGATATTTTTGATTAAATCTGAGAGCTGGATCACTCCCACATAGGCTTCTAAGGGACTAAATCTTGTCGGCCCCAAAAAGTTTTTAAAGACATTGTTAAAATAGTCAAGTTTTAGTCCCTTAGAAGCCTATGGAGAAGTGATCCAGCTTTCCGATTTCATCAAAAATATCTTAATTTGTGTTCCGAAGATGAACGAAAGTCTTACGGGGTTGGGACAACATGAGGGAGAGTCATTACTGACAGAACTTTCATTTAACTATCCCTTTAAGGCCGTTGTAAGGTCAATGTTTGGCAGCCCTTGAAGTTAAAATATGAAACTTGAGCACTGAAATTGCTGATGTGTTTAAATTGGTTAAGTGTTTAAAGTTATTTGTCTTTTTTTATTTATTAGATTTTGGATCGATCAAATATAAAGAAATGTTCCTTGATGGGAAACATGTTTTATTAAATCCATATCTTTTTGTTTGTTTAAAATTAATAATTTCTATAAACATTTATTTTTAAAAATGATACATCATTGTACATCATATTTCTTAAATGAGAAGTTTTGTTTCAATCAAATCTATAGATTATTGTTTAGATAAAAAAAGGATTTAAATTAATTGACTTTCTTCAACATGGAAAATTTACCTTGTAAATTTACTTGGTAACTTTGTACCAAGTTTAAAAAAAATAAAAAACTTTTCATAGACATAGAAAATATTGGTTAGGGTAAGTTATTTATTTTTCATTGGTTAAAGTTATAAAATATGGATGTGAACCATAACCTAAAAATTTTAATTGGATGAATGAAAATATTTTTTCAGTGATGTATTTGCTCCCTTTAGCCTTGAAAGCACAAAATTCCATTCTATTTTTATGTGGATGATCTCGCTTTAAAAAATGGGGATAATTATGACATACACTCTCTGTTGAACTGCCTTGTGGACGTAAGATGCTGGCTGGCAGCTAATTGTCTAACACTGACTGTAGTGTCTGGACCACCAGATTCTATTATACAGATAAATAACCATCTGGGTCATTTAATTGTGTCTCATGCTTATGCCAAAATTTTGGGAGTGATTTTTTAATGGCCTTAGATTTGACAAACCAATCATTTCAGAAGTGAAGAGTGAACCAGTGAAGCGAAGAGTGAAGAGTGTTCCCTCTTTCTAGTTCCGGTAAGAAGCCTGGCGGCAGCATTTGTAGGCAAGATAAAGAGGACTTAGCCACATCAGGGTACAGTGAGTTTTTAAAGTTTTTACTCGCTTTTAATTTTGCAATGGATCTGAGATGATAAAAACTACTCTTCACTACTATATATATATATATATATATATATATATATATATATACGTGTGTGTGTGTGTGTGTGTGTGTGTGTGCGTGTGTGTGTGTGTGTGTGTGTGTGTGTGTGTGTGTGTGTGTGTGTGTGTGTGTGTGTGTTTATTTATTTATTTATTTATTTTTACAGTGAGCAAAGGCGCCAACTGTCCATTTGCGCCATCTTGTGGCGGTTTATAAATAATAGAGTATTTTTTTCCTGTATCAAATTTTTCTGAAAGTTATCATTTTATGGATATTGTTTTTAATTTTGTTTTTAGAAAATTTTTTAGTAGCCTACATTTTAAAATAAAGGAAAAGGACTGTATTTTTGTTGTTGTTGTTATTTTCCGTAAAATGTGATTTTTATTTATTTATTTTTTTTACAGCGTAATTATACCTGCCCCTAAAAATACTCGAATGCCAACCGCAGCAAAAGTGCAAATGCAACATAAACATGAACGCCTAATATAAATATTTACTTTAACTTTTTCTTTAAATCTCCATACATTTCTGGGGTTGGTGCAGCTTGATATTCCCATAGTAAAAAAGGTATATGACCGTTTTGGGTATTAAGTTTTTTTTTGTTTTTTTTGTTTTTGTTTTTTGGGGGGCATTTTTAAAACCTCACCGTTAAATTCACTTTATAATGTTTCACAAAAAAATGAAATAGTTTGACTCACAAATGTGTATGTGCAAGCCGTGCCAGTCAGAGACTGGCTCAAGGTTTAAAACAATGACCTGATGACACCATGGGCATCTGCGAACTTCAAGTTGGTTTTACTGAACTGTCTAAACAAAAGCTTGTTGCGTAAAATAACAGACATTTTGTGAGTATGATGTTGCCAAGTTGGAGGGGAGGGGTGAGAAAGATACAGAAAGAAACGACGTCATCATGAGACACTGCAACTTTGTAGCAAAGAATAGACGCGCTGCGTGTCAATATATTGTGACAATGATGGACTTCCTCTCACAGCTGGACCAAATCTCACGACCCTGTTAGTAGTGGTTAATGTTAGTTGAAGTTACTTTTAAAACATGGAATTAAAGAGAAATTAATAGCAAATAGAGTTCGAATTGAGCCCCGAGGTGAGATATTTGAAATGTTGTTAAATTATTTAAATGTTGTTGAACTTCTAATTTTGGAACTAATCGTAGAATTTGCATTCTGTGTAGCCTACAGACAGACTAGCCTACTGTGTATTATCGCATCATCATGATAGAGTAAAAGTTACAGTGTCTGCAAATATTTGTGTTTATAATGATAGCATGGTGCTTGTTTGGATGTCTGAGAGGAGAGAGGTTTTTCGTTTTGGGGAGGGGAGTCAGTCTGCTGCTCATTATGTAACTGTTGTTTGGAAATGTGTTTTCGCGCTCCGCTTTTTGAGTCTGACATTCCTACAGTTCCATTGGGATTCCGTTATAAACATCACAGCGAGAACAGATCACAGAAGAAAACAGAGCGACTGACAGAGTGCGTAGAGTACGTGTTCATCCTCATCCTGTCGTGTCGACCCTCGTATAAGCTTGAACAAGTGAAGTGTCTGATCTATAGGAGGATGAGTTTGGTGAGAATCTCTTTCTGGTAGGAGGTTATTTTATGGTTGTTAAAAAGTTGTTTATGGGACTGCTTTATAATGTAAACGAATTCAATTATTGGAGTAAGATGTCTTCTGACATGTTTAATTATGTGTTTTCATATAGGCCTACTGCAAAAATGTTTAATTTCCATAATGATTTCAAAGAGGAAAACAGCAAAACACAGTATGTGCTCATCCTCTTTCTATCATATCGCATGTTGTATTTGTGTCTGAGGCTAAAAAGTGCTTTATAAGTGCTTTATTCTTTGAGAATCCAGGAGGCTATTTTATAGTTGCTGTACGGTTGTTTTGAAGACAGAGTAAGGTGTTAAAGTGTCTTCTAATACGTTTATGCCGCATGTTCATACCATAACGAAACTATAAATACAAATCAGTTTGTCTTATTGCCAACTCTCTCTGTGAACACCATGTGTTGAGGAATGTTTTGTTTTATGTGCTGTTTTTTCAGCCCAGAAGGGTTACATTTTTGATTGTGGAAACCGTGAGAGGGAACTGGTGTTGTAATCTCTTAGATATTCAGGCTGTCTGGCATGGAGGCTTTTTGTTTGGGAATGGACAGTGCAGGCTGTTACTGGGTGTTGTCAGTTGTGTCTGTGGTCCAACAGTTAATATTCTGAACTGTGTAACGGCATCTTTATAATACACAAAGGATATGGTGGTCATGGGAAAGAGCAGCATGGTTTTTTTTTTTTTTTTTTTTTTTTTTTTTTTTTTTTTTTTTTTTTTTGAGAATTTCCTGCCTTGGAGCCACTTTACTATAATGTGAAGTTGCATTACAAAAAAAGTTACTTTGATATAATTGACCACACTGGTATAATTTGATAATTTTCCTGCATTTACAGGCCTTCGTGTCCCATGGAAAATGGTGGTGTTTATGTAAAGGTAGGCTACTGCATGATACATGTAAAATATTAACTTTGACAAATTTCAGGGTGACATTGTTAAGGGAAATGGCTTTCAATCATGCAGATAATTTAAATGGATTTTCCACCCAAAAATGAAAATTCTGCCATTATTTAGTCACCCACTTGTTGTTTTAAACCTGTATGACTTTCTTTTTTCTGTGGAACACAAAATAAGATATTTTGAAGAACGATGGTAACTAAACATTTTTGGATCACATTGACTTCCATTGTATTGTTTGTCCATACAATGGAAGGCAATGGTAAACAAACTGTTTCGTGTTGCCCAAAGAAGAAAGCAAGCCATACAGGTTTGTAATTTGACAGTAAATTATGACAGAATTTTCAATAGCTATTAACTTTATTTTGCTTTTCTGATGACATTCCCTCACAAAGCGGTAGTCACAAAGGAATCTGAGAGCTTAGCCATAAACTCTAATTCAATTAGGATGGGTGACACAAAGGGGCTTAGACTGCTGCCCATGTCTTCAGAATGGTTGAGGACAAACAGGGTTACTGTAGGCAACCAACTGTGCCAAATGTTGCTGTTTTGGGCAACTGAAAATGGGCTCACATTTAAATAGAGATGCTTCACATTATACCACTGGTAGTTCTGTTGTAGCCTCTAGTACAAAGGCAGTCTTTTCACCATTACTGTCGTTTGTCTTTTGCACAATGTTTATTTAACATTCAGGACATTTTCCCATCATTTAAGCTAACCTATATCAGTTTTATTGCTCCAGATGAACATAAATATATTGGATAAAAGAGCTAGTTGATGCTTTTAAGACTCCACACTGTTGTCAGTGATAATATATTGGCCTATTACAAACTGTAAACACAGATATGTCACCTTAACAATCGACCAGAACTGCTTTAAATGTGATCCACCTGAGACAGCGCTTTCATAGGAGGTTGCTAATGATTTCTTTATTCGTATGGTTTTTCATCATTGCTCTATTTCCTTAAGTTTTCTAAAGAGAAATGCCAACTGAATTCCCCATCAGACAAACTAAAGCAGGAGTTGGAGAAAGAGCTGAAATTGAGCAGCAGTAACTTATCAAGTCATGGCTGGTACCATGGTCGTATACCTTGGGAGGTGAGATTTTAATTGTAAAAAGAAAATGTATTGTTGGATGTATCCTTACATTTTTGCAAGTTCTTGCTTTGACTAGTATTTCATCTCAAATTACACGGTGATATAATAAGCCATATGACTTAATATTTGTTTCTCGCAGGTGTCTGAGTCTCTTGTGCAACAGAACGGGGACTTTCTAGTCCGTGACTCCCTCAGTAGCATTGGGGACTATGTCTTAACCTGCCAGTGGAACCAGAATGTTCTTCATTTCCTCATCAGCAAGGTTCTGATCAGATCTTATGACGCATCTACACGAGCGCAGTATATTCTGGAGGAGGAAACCTTTGATTCTGTGCTGACGTTGGTTCATTCCTATGTTGGAAGTAAAAGGCCTCTGACAAAGAAGAGTGGTGCGTTGATTTACTCACCAGTTTACAGGACACTTCCACTAAGACACCTAGAAACCATGTTTGGGCTACCAAGTGTGGAGAGCAGCCCAGTGAACTCACCAACCAGGCAGAAAGGAAGCCAGAAGAAGAGGGAGAGCATAACTGTGACGGAGGCTTTGGAAATTGAGCTGATAAGACCACAAAGGTGAGTTGTATGATTGTATTTGAGCTGGAGTGTTTCATTTCTCAGCCTTAATAGGATACTTATCCCCCAAAAATGAAATGAATCCCATTTACTCACCCTTATGCCGCCCGGATGTATATAACTTTCTTTCTTCAGATGAACACAGATTTTTTAAATGCTCTCTGTGAGTCCAGATAATGCAAGTATGAGACTTATAAACTAATGCTTCCAGCTAACTGTCAAATGGGTCGAGTCAAGCGGGAAGTGCTGGTGAAGCATGTGTGAGTTTTACAATCATGTGACAGTTGGCCAGAAGTAATAGCTTATTGTTAAATAATAGTATTTTCCTTACACACACCTATCGTTTCACTTCGATTACTGTCGTGTTGTCTTTGTTTGGTTTTTGAAGCTTCAAATTTGGAGGTCCAGTACACTTGCATTATATGGACTCGCAGAGATTATTTACATTTCTAAAAATCCTGTTATTCCCCCATTGGTCAGTTAAACACATAGCACACCTATTTAAAGGTTTATAAAATGAAAATTCTGGCCTCATTTACTCATCCTCTTGTCACTCCAAATTGTAAGACTTTTGTTCATCTTTTTGACACAAAATAAGATATTTACCAAATCTGAGAGATTTCTGCCCTCCATTGACAGTTATGCAACAGTCACAATCTCTGTGAAAGGTCACAGGAGTATTTAATTAAACAAATCAAGTGACATATCTTTTACGAACTGCTCTGAGACAAAAAGGTTGAGATCCAAATGCAGCTTTTGAGTAATCCCTAATCCAAACACAGGCAAGGGGTCAAGCACAGGAAGCCAGTCCAAACAAGCAGGAGAGGGGACACAGGCAAAGGGGGAATCTAAGTACCCAGCAAACACAGAACGTTCCCCTAACGTTCCCGAATGGTCCCATGATGTTATTTTGGGGGGGGAACCAAACAAGAACGTTATAGGAACGTTCCATGTAGGTTATTTTTAGGTTCCATTTTTATAACGTAAGGAGAACGTTCCCCTAACCTTAAGGGAAAGTTCTGGAAACCAAAAACTAACGTTCCCAGAACCTAAATTTGTTTGCTGGGTAACAGGCAAACATTCAAGAACCAAGAGACATGAAACCAGAGAGAATGCTCAGAGTAACATTAGGCAAGACTTCACAGGGAATGAATGAGAAAACCAGGCTTATATTCACCTTATTCCTACGCCCCATGACGCTTTGCGCGAATTATGAGTGTAACTTCCGTTAAGCTGTAAATAATCAGTGAAAGGTTCTCTCTATGAACGCAATACGCTAAAAAAGTGTCAAAATGAGATACCATTAAAGCTATGGTATACGATGTTAAAAATCGGTCGAGACGGTAGGGAAGTTTTAAAAAACTCATCCCGCCCCTCCACACACACCCCCCTCCCCTCTGTGCTACCTGATCCCTGACGTATGTCACGTTTGAGTTCACGTCAACGCAAGATTAGCAACACATGAAATGTTCTAAACTCCCCACCACCATTATAATACTACTAGTATTTCTAAGGTTTTCAGTAATTGTTATTGCAGCACGCAGCGCATCTTGTTCAAATTCCGATCGGCTCGAACAGAAACTCGAACAAGAAATATAATTACTTTGAACCGCGATCGGCGATGCTAAACGGCTAACATTCCAATGCCGACCGGCAGCATGAGCAAGTTGTCAAACTGACAAAAAGCCACGGAACACGTCACACCATAAAAGAATAAATAAATGTTTACCTGCTCAACAAAAAGTCATCCGTGTCAGCGTCGTTTTCAGCCCCAGATCTCCCTGAAGCTTTCTCCAACGGTCAATGAAGGTCGCTACATTTATCCTACTTAAGAGTCCGGCATTCTTCACATT